>ML812990.1:98184-108927 GCA_009831015.1 Picea engelmannii | reverse complement strand
GCCGATTATATGCACTCATACATGAAGCAAGGATTAGGAGGGAGCTAATCCTATGATCCATTGAAGATGATGAAGTATATATCCATGATAACAGCCATGAAAGACAGTACGTATTCTTCAAAGAGAAGCCTTAAAGTATCCCTGGTTGTCCATCCACATTTGTGATCCTATGATGGAATCTTTAGGGCATGGAATCTATAAGAAACTCCATGGACCCGAGAACTAAAAAAACACATGAAGATTCCAAGAAAGAAAGAGAAGCCAGAACAACTAGTCATTGTATCAAGAATCACAAGATTGTCAGCCTGATATAAACTCAATAAAAACAATCAAGCAGAGGAACTGAAAGTCGTGATGAAGAACAGTGTATGGAAGACATATGAATGAAAGCATTGCGAGATCCAAAACTAGAGGTTCTCCCAGATGGAGAGAGAAGACTATGATGATTACTTGTTCCAGTAAACCAGACTTATCCCTACATGAGTCATTATATCATCCGCAACATCCATGAGTTGGAGTTCTACATCAGAGGAATGCAAAGAATGTTCTCCAAAGAAATTGAATAAAGAGCGTATGAAGAGCAATCTCAAGACTTTGAGGCATACCAAAAAGAGACCCTTGTATGTAGATAGAAGAAGATAACTTGGTGGAGAACCTCCAGTGCACAACAAAAGCATGGTGAAGATTTCCTATAACATCAAGATGATTACTCAGTAGATCAAATCTCATGATGACAAAAGAAGAGCTGCATGGATATGTTCCAGTTTTCCAACAATGATATACTCTATTGTTCAGAGCTACATGAAGCCTTCACAGAAAATCAGTGTTCCAGACTAAATTACATTTAAAATCAAGCATTACATTATCCGTGATGAAGTCCAGACATGAGAAAGTGGTTCTCCAATACATATCTCCACAGATGAGCAGATAAGCAGACATTTTGGTAAAGCTTCTATCCAAGATGAAAGAGTTTGCGTACTCAAGCTGGAGCTCGTGGAGACGACTTCCTTATTGAAAAAGGAAGAGATGACTCCCAGGTTGGGAGGGAGCACTGAAAATATTATTGAGGACACTCATTTTCAAGATTGAAAAATACTCCATCTTGGACAGATGCTTTCTTGTTCGGAAAGTGGATTGAGATTTCTGACGGACAATGACTTCCCATTGTGGTTAACATGGGAAATGGTCCAGATTGTTGATGTATCATAGACAACGACTTCCCATTGTGGTTAACATGGGGAGTGGTCTAGGGCAGTCTCTCTTCTTGAGGATAACTCAAGAAGACTGGCCCGCCTCACCGGACAACGATTTCTCATTGTGGCTAACATGAGGAATGGTCTGTTTTGGAGGTTGATACAGGACAGTCTTTTCCTCTTGTGGTTAACGGAGGAAATGGTCCGGACAATCACTCCTTAGGGTTTATATATTCTCTCCAGGGTGCACTTTGATTAAGTGTAGGAGGAATGGCCCAGGGTGGGGAATGGTCCAGGCTCAACAATCAAGGACATGCATTCCTTAGGGTTTATACATTCTCTCCAAGGTGCACTTTGATTAGTGTAGGAAGAATGGCCCAAGGTGGGGAATGGTCCAGGTTCAGAAGACAGGACAGTTATTCTTCCTTGCTTGAGAAGAATAGTCCAGATATCTCATTGTTCTACTCTGGGGGGAGATATTCTTTCAGATCTCAGAGATGTAAGTGAAAGATTGGCCCAGATGATTAAGTTTATATCATAACATTGTTTCTATACAGGTTGGTATCAGATGAATGTTATGAAGACTGTATGACAGTAGATGTATACTACTGTGGTGGATGTGTTCCATTGTTAGTGACTATACGTTGTTGATCAAGTACTTATGTTACGTGGTGTGGTAGTGTACCACTGGATTGTAGTTATGTACTACTATGGATAGACACAGTTGTGTTCTATTTTGTTCTGATTGCCTTGAAGACTATCAGCAGTTTATTGGAAATAATTATCAGCCATATGAATGATGAACAGAGATTTTCCAGTCAGAAAATGGTTCAGAACATTTACTCTTCTAGATTAGAAGAATGGCTCTTGTATCACTTTGTGGAGTGAGCATCATGTCTGATTACTCAGATAGAGTATGGTTTCGAGAGATGATGCAGTTGATGATGATGATGGTGCTCATGATCTAGTCATGATCTAGTCTATATAACTATGTTGATGCTACTAGGTGAATGGTATGTTTTGTGCTCAAGACCATTACCTATAATACCTCCCTAGCTAGAAGGGAGTGTTGATATTATGGTAGTTGCGGGAGGTATTTACCTCCATGTGTAAACCTGACGAGGATAGAATACTCCGAGAAGTAAGAATAAACCCTAATGAGTTTGTTAATAACCCTAGAAGACTTGTCGGCTCCTTATTAGCTTCCAAGAAAAGAAGTCGGCTAGAAATAATAATATATACTGAACAGATAGATACCCAGAATGAGAAGTCGGCCCAGGCAGTTAGCCAGAATTAGTATAAATACAGGAGGCCAATTCTCATTCTGGCAAGCAATCTCAGAATTGCAGTGCCCAGTCTTGTGCGCACTGCAGTGCCCAGTCTTGTGCGCAGGTTTGAGGAGAGCTGTCATTGCAACTAGCAGATCACGTTTGGCTTGGACTATCTCTTGGCCAGGGTTTGGACTATCTGATCAGCTCTTGTTGGTGCGCTATCCTTGGGGAAAGGTGTGCTACCCTTTGTTTGGCTATATAGCCTAGGGTTTGCTTCCGTAATGATTCTCTGTCAAGGTTAAGGTGCTCGGAGGGTGGCTTTGGCCTATGGTTGGGTGACAAGGGTATTGTCAATGGTAAAACGATCACACATCTTTCATATTCTAAGAGTCTATGCATGATTCAGAAGCTTTTAGCCTGTTATTTTGGTGTATTTCAGCCACTTGATAGCGCATATTCTCTTCTCATTTTCATCTTTTATCAACTAATGTTGCAGGGATTCCACCACAAACTTCAAAACAAATATTTTAAATCTTTTGGCTATCTAATCACAACCACAAAACAATCCTTTTTGTTGTTATTTTTTATAGTTTTATTGTGCATATTTACAGGTTGAAGACAACGAGAAAAAGGCCTAGGGACACCCCCCTGAGGTTGGCAAGCACCAACCCAAACAAAGAGGGATCTGTTTGTGACTCTTTGGGGCGGTATTCTCTAAAATTACATTGTTTTCTTGTAGATTTTTCTTCTTGTTTTAAATCAGATCTTGTGGATGTTTTTGTAGCATCAGGGAGGCATTCGCACATTGACCTTGGTGTCGATCATGTGGGAATCTTTGTTGGCACTCATATTGCATTTTTACTTTGTGAAAACCCCTTTTACATAGAGTTGGGGCTTGGAATTGTTATTGTTGGGGCTTTGCACCCACTTGGAGGAACAAATAATTCTGATTTAATGTTGAGTTTAGTAGGGGCTTCTAAACTCACTTTCAGACTCCTATAAAAGAAGAGGCGATGTGAGGAGGCACCACACATCTCAGTTTGTCACCATGTGTTTGGCATGAGTGAGTGAGCACACTTGCCAAAGAGGATTGAAGAAGAAAATTTCAGCAAGGAGGATCTTCACTTTGGCAAATCTCATCTAGGGTTTCCAGTCTTTCTTTCTCAGTTTTTCAACCAAGGAGTCGCGCATGTGTGTGTGTGTGTGTGTGTGAGAGAGAGAGAGAGAGAGAGAGAAGAAGAAGTTGCACATGTGGAAAATTGCAGGCCATACAATGCAGTTCACACGTGTGAGGAGGGCCATACAACCGCAACAGGACAATCGCACATGTGAGCTATAGGGTTGACACAACCGTACAATGTGACGTCAGTAGGGTACAACAGATTTGTAAGTGGAATATTTTCTGGAATTTTTGTTGAGATTGTAATTTTTGTTGCGGGGACAATTGTTGTCCTCGGGATCCTCAATTTGAATATTTTACTAGACAAAAATTAGTCTCTCTTGTGCATGGATGATTTCTCTCTGATCTATGCTTCCGCTATAATTTTCTGTCATAATTTCAGTGTAAAATTATTCAGTGATAACAACCCTAGTTTATTGTTTGAGGTCACTTGGAAGTAATTTTCAGATCTGAAATTGAATGTATTGAATGCTTAAAAATTTGACAGATCTAGGTGCAGACAATTGTGCTAACAAGTTTATGAGGAAACCCTAGGAGAAATTATGAAGTTTGGAGAGGATATCTTGGGTGGGAGCTTGATCCTTGTGAGCTACTAGGATTTACTCTAGTGAAGAAGACATTGGTGATGACTCATTCGTATATCTTCATTTGTAATTGGTCTCTCTCTCTCTCTTGGAGTCACTAGGGTTTCTTGATCTTCTTGGGGCATCTTGAAGTCTAGGGTTAGGGTTTCATCCCTTGGATGAATTGAGATTAGGGTTTTGATATGAAACTGTGAGGTGTATTTGGTGAAGAAGAACATGAGGAGGAGGCGTCTTGCCTTGGAGGACTTGTTTGAGTGATCCATGCATGTTTGAGCTAGGGTTTTCATTGTTTTCCCTAGCTAAAGTTTTTGGAGAGCTAGTGGATTGTACTAACCTTGTGATAAGGCTATGGTATGTACAACTACTCCATCTTATGAATATTAATGAAGTTTTCATCTGTCCAAGACTTGTGTAAAATTGCAGATTTGATTTTCAGTCATCTGTTTTCTTCACGATTTGTTATTTACAACTATATATGTCTTGCTAATTTGACATAAGTAAAGGGAAATTGTGATTTAACATCATAATAGAAGTTAAGGGCTGTTTTACTGCTGTAAAAGAGAGTTTTCTGATCTGGTTTATGCATGATAAGATTGCTCTAGAGAGCTGAAACTTATCAGAACTCTTTGGTATCTTTTGTCCTTGAATTGCCTAGAAGATTGGATTGTTAAGGATTGAGATATTGTTCACTTTCCGCTGCTGATTTGTTCTATATTTCATAACAGCCTAAGGCTGAAAATCCATAGGGTTAAGATTTGGGAAACCTTTAGTTAAAGCTGAATTTTCTTTTTTTTGTATTAAAACTCTTGAACGCAGAAATTTATTGAAGGTACCATTTATTTCATTGTATTATCATTTGTACAAGTTAAAGGTTATATTTGCTTGAGCCAAGTAGGGAGTATAAGGGCATACACCCCTACTTGTGTTTCCACCATTTTATTGATAAGGGAATATTGCTTCATAAGGGTTTACTAAGAGGAATATAATTGCATACACCCTCCTAGTTGAAACCCTAGCTAAGAGAAGCTTGCCTTGGGGAGTAAAAGGGTTTACACCCCCAAGGAAGTAACCTATCTAGCTTCTTCACATTATCTTGACTCCATTAACCCTTTCTTAAAGGCACTAGTCATTTACTTATAGCATGGGAGAAATAAATTGCTTCTTTGGTAAACATACAAATTTCAAGTTTTGAGGTTGTCTTTTTTGGATAATGATCTTAATGCCTTAGGGATTCTTCCTCCCTTGGGGCATCCTCTTTCTCCCACAAATTCTTATTGCTGTAGTAAAACTAACTTACAGCCATTAGGGCTGCTTTAAACTCTAACCCTAACCGCTAATATCTCACAAACTAACCCTAGACTAATCCTCTAACTTTGCTAGTTTAACCTGCTAACCTAGGTGCATCTATTGGGCTAGCTTTTGGCACTTTTTGATGGTCAGATTTGCTGTTGTACTTCATTGAATGCTACAGCCATAAGGCTGATATACTGCTGCAGAAATTTACTTTTTATGACAGCCATCTTTATTCAGTCTTGAAGTGTTATTTTCGGTCCACATTGGTTACTAGTTTTATTGCTGACATTGCTAACTAATATAGACCTTTTACTTGCTGATTTACTAACTTGTATGCTGCTGTATTTTAGGGACAGCAAGCTTAACTTGTTGATCCATTACTATACTTGGTTGGAAAAGTGTCTTTTCTTGTGTCTCGGGCAAGTACATGTGCACCAACAACTATCTCTTTACTTAGTATCCATTTACCTCTCTTCACTTACCATTTTCAACCAATCTATTCTTCCATCATTGACCTTCCAAGGGACTTCTCCTTACACTTCCCTTCATCCTTCTCTTTCCCACTAGGGTCTCTGGGATCGCCTCCCAGGAGTGACCTTAGTCACCCCTCAAGTGTGAGACCTACATCGAGGTGACATTGGGTGTAGTGTCCCATAGTTGTATCACATGCTTTTGTGGTTGGGTCGGACTTTTCCCAACCTACAACTTGTGCTATAACAGGGCTCACTAGAGAAGTTGTTGCAGTGTTAGAGCCTTGGGATTGACCCTATCTGGAGGTAAGCTATTGGGGACTTACTGCTAGTGTAGTACGATGGTACATATGCCAAATTGAATACCTAAGCCCTGGAAGCTTGCACTGTGATAGTAACAAGAGTTCTCAAGTTTTTATTAAGCCAGAAAGAAAATAAAGAAAGGATTGCAAACAAGGAGCTTACTGAAGCACAATTGGAAATTGGAGGAACTGGATGCCTAACAAAAGGAGTAAGGCACATCCAACTCAGCAAATATGGCCAACAAACTGCAAAATAATGTTGGGATCCCTAAAATAGCAAAACTGGAAGCTGAAGTCAACTTTTGTCGAAATTTAGTTTGGTTTCAAGCTGAAAAATCAAGCCAATGTTTGGTGAACCGTGAAACATGGTGAAATTCAAGCTCTTGAAACATGAGCTGGCTTCTGGTTGAAAAGCAGAAAATAAAAATTGAAAATCTCAGGTAAAGAAAGAAAAAATTTAATATATCAATTGTGAGAAAGCTTCTATAGTATGTTATGCTAATACCTAAAGTTTGCAACACAAAAAATATGCATTGTTGGTTGGTCACCATGAGAAAATGGCATTCACTAAGCCCATTTCCATATACTATATGGCATTGCCTTTTATTATCTACCCTATGGCCATCTCCCTCTCTCGCACCCTTTCTCTCTCCACCTATCGGAACATGAGGTGCATACATTCTCTCTTTTTGAAAGGTCATTTTTTACATATCATCTTGGAAACATTATATTTTTCCCAAAAGCTTGAATGAATAAGCTTTGCTTAATTATGTTTTACAAAAGTTTTCAACCCTGCATAAAAGGAGACTTGTAGGTCTCATTTTATAGTCACTGTTATGAAAGGACTGCAATAGGATTTTGCCAGACATCCTCTGGTCAGGAACAGGCAGTAAGACAACTTATAGGGCAATGAAAACAACGACCCCTCTTTTCTTCACAAGGATATATTCCAATTTGGGGCATCATGCAAAGTTCATTATCAAGAGAGGAATGCAAAACTTCAAACATAGCATAGTTGGAAAGACCTATAATAATTTTAATTTACATGAAAACAGGGATCATTACCATCAAGGGGAACCGACAAAAAGGAGCACCACTAGTCACATTCCAGTCAAGAAAGTCCACCTTGCAATGCAATCTTGAAAGAACAAAAGCTAGTGGGCAAAAGACAAGCCATCCAAAGCAGTATGCAGAAGGAAACAAAACACTAGATGATCCATAAATGAACCATACAATAGATCATTGTAACCTGGAAACACCATCTACATCATCTTTGGCAAACACCTAAAAGAGCATTTCACCTAAATGCACTTCTCATTATAGCTGCATATTTCAATCCCGTAACTATGGGTTCATCCTTCAAAAAATGCAAAAATTCATACCCCTAAATTACATAATATATTCTCACACAAATCACAGAAAAACAATCTTGCGTATTTGTCACTGGCAATAAGAAATAAAGCAAGCATAGTAACAAACCTAGGACATATTTCAGTTCTAACTTCTACATTGAGATGCCTAGATGAGTTTCATTGCAAGTTTGCATTAAACATGGAATCTAGATCAATTGAATTGTTGTTATGGTTAAGAAACGATGGCATTGTGAACCGAAAACAATATCCTTTCATGTACATACAATTCTGCAACCTCCAATGATGACAATTAGGTTGTCAAGAAAAACTTTACCTTCTTACCCATACAGCTCAGCAACAAATGAAGGGCAACCTTCTTTTGTAATTCTTTGATACGGACATCTAGACCAGATAGAGACTCAACAAGTTTCAAGCAATTGGAGTTCGTCTCAAGAAGGCTGCAATAAAGAGAGAAACCATTTTAATATGAATTAACTGGTTTTTAGAATGATAGTACAAAACCATCCTCTTACAACAGAGCAATCATAAGATAATTTAATGAGAGGAAAAGCATGGGAAATGCAATGCAATAAAAGAAAAGGAGACATTAATCACAACTTCAACAAAACGAGTGTGCACAGAAGAAAACATAATGATAAATAAATTGAAGCTTTTAGTGCTTACAAGAAAGTAAATTATGTCATAGCTTGAAGATAACATTGGAGTACACTGACCCTTAAGCATGCAGGCTAATATATATACCACATAGTGTAAAATATAATAAGTGATTTAATAAGAAGATAAATAACATAGAACACTACATATTACATACATACTATGTACCTATTATTATAAGAAGATAAATATATATACCACATAGTGTAAAATATCATACATGATTGAATAAGATAAATAACATAGGTCACTAAATAGTACGTACATACTACATACCTATTATTATAAGAAATTGCTACTAATACTAAAAGTATCAAGTTCAGCACATGTCAAACAGACTCTCTATACTGAAAGAAACCAATGTGGTACCCTGCCAGAATATACAATTAATATGAATCTGGTATATGTTTGGGCCTAAGGAGGTGTTCTTGTAAATTTGGGTTTTGCGATAGTTTAGTATTCCTTTTCACCAAAAGGTTTTCAGAGATCAAGCATTATAACATCAAAAAATTACAATAGACAAGATCATAGACACAAGACAAATTGAGCGACAATTTTAGTATGAGCACAATAATATAAAGTACATTACCAATGATACAAATACCTTCGATCTTTCAAAAAGGCTCTGAATGCCCTATAATTTCCACTTCATATACACACACCCAAAAGTGGCAAGGACTTGTCCATATCTTATTTTGTTATATTGTGGACTTTATTGAATACACACTTGTCAATGTATGTTCACACTATACAAAATATGAGACAGTTGGTTTGTTACCATACACACATCCTAACTCCTAATACCTACTTCAATGGTCATAATGATTGCACAGCGAATATATCTCTAGAATTTTAAAACTATTCTCTTCTCAAAGGTTTGGTGAAGTGATGGGCCTCCATTTTGACACCTTTTTGCTTCCTTTACAACCTATGATATACGTATATTTTGCCTCTTTCATACGCTAGAGACTCATTCCCTACCTTCTTTCAGTTTTCCTAAGGTATATACATATTTGCGATTTAATTTTCTTGTTTCCTTTTTATAGTTAAGTTAAAAGCATGTTTTAAAGTTTACTTTGAATTATTAAATATTCACATGTGTTCATAATAAATCAACTGACCAAGTTTATAAAAAGATGTCAGCGTTTCCGGGTCAGCAATAAAGCCTTTGAAACCACTTTATGAAGAGTATTTTGAAGAGATATAATCAACCCTCAACATATAAAATATTCCAGCATCAAAGGCACGAGGAGGGAAATGCTTGCTCATTGATTGGTAGACCTCGTCTCGATGCTTATGTGGATTTCTTCCTTGGATCATTGGAGACCTATGGAGCTTAGTGACTTCTTCATGATGGCCACATGGAGGTTGGTTGCTTGGGAAGATAACTTTCTTTGGAGGAGGAGCATAGGGCATCTTGGAGGAGGGCATTAAGCCCTAAATAACATGGGAACACGTGGTTGCTTGCATGGAGGCTTGTGCTTGACTTGAGAATGCTTAGGTTAAGGGAGTGATCATGTAGGTGGGGTGGACCTAGAGGAGCACATGGTTTAGGAAGAGCATTGTTGCTTTGGAATCTTGTGGAGGTGGAACGTTGGACCTTCTTGAGGAGTGTTCATCCCTTGGCACCTTTCTTGTTGGATGTCTTCACCTTGCAACTTGACATGTGTCACTTGTAGAGGGAGTGCTTCACATACGAGTTTATCTTCTTATGGATAGGTTGCATGTAGTGGATTACACCACTATTATATTATTGACCTCCCTTACTTCATATAAATACAGTGATTTCACATCATCATCATCATCATCATCAATGTACTCTTAGTACTTGTCTTAGAGAGAGGTCTTATAAGGAGTAAGACGTTAGGGTTCATGAGAAAACCCTAGGAGAAGATAAGTAGACAATGGAAATCATACTTGATCTTGTGGATTCATTCATCACTCACTTGTATTAGAGATGTGAAGTGAAGCACACCAATCTCTCTCTCTCTCTCTCTCTCTCTTTGTACTCTTCATTTATTATCACTCTTTGTCTTGGAGCACTATAGTGGAGAAGTTCAAGAGTAAGCATAGGGTTAGGGTTTCACCCTAAGGAAGCTAGGGTTTGTGATAAACCCTCAAGGACCAAAGAGGCATTGTTCTTGTAGCTCTTGTGAGAGAAGAAGACTAAGGTTTTTAGAAACACTAGTGCTACTTGTTATGCTTGTTGAGGAAGAGGAGAGGAGACGTCTGACATACTTGTGGGATGCAAGTGTAGGAGTCAAGGAGGATTGTTGAAGAAGAAACCAACTTTGGTTGGGAGTGATTCCTAGCTAGGAGTTGGTGGCCAGGGTTTTCTTGGTTTCCCTAACTAGGGTTTGGAGATCTTGAAATTTGTGATAATTTGTGTCTATACATGTACTTCATCTCTTATATATAAATGA
>ML812990.1:74525-93385 GCA_009831015.1 Picea engelmannii | reverse complement strand
CACGAGGCCTTGCTTAAGCAACACCGGAGTGAGCCTCTTTCCCCTAGGGTTTTGATTCTAGGGCCCTGCCATTGCAGCACTCTAGAACCCTTCCCTCTTGTCTTTAGTCTTTATCCTTTCAAAAATCTGTGCCCTCTTCTTGTTTGACTCCATCCACCCTTAGGCATTGATCTTAGACACACAACGTTGAGGTCATAGTGTCCAAAACAAACTCTTAAAACTTTAATTCTTGAAATCCTAACTAACAAACTAACCCTTATTAAGGTTGACGTCACAATTGGTTATCTCATCTTGACGCAGCATTTGTCTTCTATAAGCAATTGGATGATGATCTAAAGTATTTATTGAGTGAAGTGTTGGTTGGATACATTGTTGGCTTGATCATCTTGATAGTTATTGATGAATTGATGCTTTTTCCATAGCTAATTGATAAAACATTGACCTCATTGATATCTATTGTTTTGCATTGCTTATTAATTGATATCAGATAGTCAAATGAAGTACTAACCCACTAAATTATAGCCTGCATATATTCTTTATTGTTGTCTTGTCCCGGGCAGGTGTTCTCTTTGGGTATACACTTCTTTATTGGCTGATTAGTCGAACCTTCTGATCTTGGTGGTAACCTGTGAGGAGGAAACTTTAACCTTAACCTTATACCTTAGCCTCTTCAAAACCCCAGGTTGTCAGGGACGTCTCCCCTGGGCTAACCTCCCTAAATAGAAAGAACCTCCCCATCGTGGTGACATTGGGTGGGGAAGGTTTTTGTTACGCCAATTTGGCCTCTATCCTTCAACCTTTAACCTAAGCTACAAACTGTGCGATAACAAGGCCCAGGGGAGACATCCCCGGTGACCTGGGGTTTTGAGAAGGCAAAAGGTTTAAGAGCCTAAAGATAAATTCCCCCCCTTACAAGTCACCACCTGATCAGAAAGTCCGGTTTATAGCCAATCCGGAAGTAATAACCAAGAAGTATCACCTGCCCGAGAACAAAGCAACAATGAAACTATATGTGCAAGTTGGCTTGTTGGTTAGTACTTCATATAATAAATGACTTTCTGATAATAAGCAATTGGTAAACAATATTATTGATGAAGCAAATCGAAGTTTGTCAATAGCAATGATTACAATATCACTTCACAATAAATGCTAATGGCATTCAATGTACCAATATCAACACTTTAGAAATAACGCCTTAGCCAACCATTCAATTGCTTTAAATATGAAATAAATGTTGCATATAAGATGTTTATAGCATTAAAGAAGACGACAACATATAGGTTAGAGGTTAGTTTAGGCTAGGGTTAGTAAAGTTAGGGTTTGTTCAAAGTATTAGAGAGGAGTTGTTTTTTTATCATAATACTCACAGGCTAGGTCTTAGATCAATGTGTTTCCTAGGGTTAATGGAATCAAAGGGAGGGCGCAAGAGTTGAAGGATCAAATAATGTAATAAGGCTAAGGACTAGAGGATTTAGACTTGAGGTGTTGCTAGAGCAAGGCCTCAAGGACACAAACCCTACTGGAGAGAGGCTCACCTTGGTGTAGATGAACTAGGCCTCGGTGCTCTCTCCTCCTTCCTTAACTCACTGGCAATTACAGCTAGCTGAAGATGAAGCATAAAACCAAGACAAGAGAGTTTGAAGAAGCAGAGTGTTGCTACAGCAAGGCTCTATCCGCAAACCCTAGAAAAATCGACCCCAAGTGTAGAGAACCTAGGCTTAAGGCGTCTCCTTCTTCTCAGTTCAAGGATAGTACGGCTAGCATATGAAGAGGGGAAAATGAGTGTAGCTAAGGCTAGGCTCAATCCTCTTCAGCATGAAAGAGTAGAGTGTTGCTATGGCAAGGCTCTATCTCATTTTAGCAAACAAAATGGCTAGAAATCTTGACGAGGACATAAGACAAGGACCTACAATGTGTGCTTGTCCCCTAGGATTTATTCAGCAAATTATAACCATAAATGCAAGAGAAATAAAACTACAACCATTCATTCAAGAAGTTTTGCAGAAATTTACATACATTTGACCAAGAAATCAAGTAGCAAACCCTAGTTGTAACACCTTCCACCAAGATAAATGCCAAAAATGCCAAGAGAAATCTTCCTTCCTTCAACAAGTGCGCCTCACTATTTCAGCCAAACCCCTAGAATAGGGCACAAATTTCTGACCTCACCAAGTGGTGAGTCAGAGATGATGAAAAATGAGAGTGAAAATCCCTCATTTATACAAAACCTTGACCTAATTTTACATTTTAGGTCAAGTAAAAGGCCGACAAGGCCAAAATATCAGATCATATTGTTTTTACATTAAATTGTCAAATTAAAACCCTAATTGATTTGAAAAGAGAATAAAAGCCCCTCCAAGGGAGACGTTAGCCCCTTTTAGGGAAAATGGGGCATCCTAGAGCAAAACGTTAGCCCTCCTTGGGCTACTCCAAACTGCCACACGTACCAACTGCCCTACCCATCTGTCAACATGCTCATGATGACGTCATAAGCCTCCTGGTGACGTCCTAGGCCATCTAGAGCCAATGTCCCACTGAAAATGGGTCAATCCCCCTAGGTCAAACTGTGTCGAGGTGCCTCTGGTGGAACGTCCTCTTCTTCTCTAGTGCAAAACCTCTAATCAACCTTTGCCATGTCTCTGCCCCCTAATGGGGTCTCGACATCCATCTGGTGGGCTCTTCAACCCCATGGAGGTCCGAACTGATCATCTCCCCATGTGTACCGATCCAACTAGTACCTGTCTGTCGAGTATGGTCCTGCACATCAAAGGCTACGCCCTCCATGGGCCCATCAATCACAGGGATCATAGCAATGTCAATCACATCTCATCATCAATATTATTAAACATATACATAAAATCCCTAATACATGAGTTAACAGCTCAATGACGTTACACAAGCCTACAAAACAAGTCTGGAGAAAAAGACAAGGCGTCCTATTGGGCTAGTGTCCACTGGAAAAGGAAAGTTCCCGGGAGAGACCTCATCCAAGCCATGTAAATGGGTGATATGGTTTAGGGGATGTCCAAGCATGTGGGTGCAGTGAGGGCCAAGGATGCAAAAGTGTTACCTGTGGGTGCCTTTGTAGAAGGCGAGTTGTACCTGTCCTGGATGCATTTTTCCAAGCCCATTCTTGCCTTTTATTCTTTTTTTATTCTTTTATTCTTTATTGCTTTTTGTTCAAGAGCTAATCAGGGGAAACTGCCCTGGCATGGTGACTAGCGGTGACAGTGTTACCCACAAGTACTTTCACAGAAATGAAAGGTTGGCCCGTGATGAGACCCCCTTTCCCTTGGTCATGCAACCAAGGGTCACTGCCCTGGCGTGGTAACTAGCGGATGGCAATGTCATACTGCTAGGCAACCATGGACCTAATAGGCTGGCTCATGATGAGACCCCCTATCCTTTGACTAGGTCTTGTTTGATTATTTTTCCGGGTCCCTCTTGTTTCTTGCTGAGAAGCCTTTTATTGCTTTCTCGAGGATCCCTGGGCGAAGCATCTCGAGGTTTTATTCTCAGGCTTTTATCTTTTACCAGCTTGCTTTTACCTTCTGGGCCTTTAGCCCCTTCTTCCCACGAGATAAGGTGTTGTCCTGAAAATAGGTCAACCCAATGCCCGGACAAGGGGAATGGGATAAGTGAGCGGGAAACAAGATGAAACAGTGGTGTTATGACAGGAGCGGATGATGGCTTTTCAAAAATCCCCCCAGTGGCAAACCAAAACCTACAAACATAGGCTTGTTAGGGCACCCTGTCAATCCCCCCAAACATGGTCAAGTGGGCACATGTAAGGTCCAAGCAGTTGTTAGAAATAAAAGGAATTAGATGCATATATTTAAAGGTTTTAATGATCAAAAGTGACATACCATGATACCTGGACTAATTACCTCATGGAGCAAGAACCTTTTTTGATACAGGACCCAACCGATGGTGATGGATGTTGTTGTTGCTGACAAGATAAAGGTGATGGAAGAAGAAAAGGTGGGCCCTCTAGGGCCATGCTCAAGTCAATCATGCTCTCGGTACTCCATGTCTAGGACCTGTGGGCCTCGAGACATTATCTCCTAGTTATCCCTAAAAGTGGGGGATAACATCTGGCTCCAACTTGGGGACATGTGCTCACCGTAAAGCGCATGAGAACCTCAGCATCTCTGGCATAACCTGTTGACCTGCTCAATCTCAATAGAAGTATCAGTAACAAAATTGGGGTGGTAATGCCACCCCAACATACATAGATATATATACTAAAATAAAACAATCAATAAGTAAGAATGTGAAAGCAAACTTCTTACCTATACTTACCTGTTGGCTGGAATGTTTGGTGTAGTCAAACAACCAGTGTAACCAATCCAGCAATGTCTCACAATACCTGCCTTTGTGCTTCATCATAAACCAAAATAGTGATAAAACAAGCACAAAAATGTCATGAGTTAGAATTTATATCATATCACTGGAAATCACAAAGTCTAACTCATGGAGGCGTGTGGGAAGGACAAAATCATGCCATGTCAATCTCTGATGAAAGTGCTCAATCGACTTCAGGAAGGGATCATAAAAAGTCCAAGGTTTAGAACACCGACTCAACAAGTCTGCAAACTGGCCACCCCGGACGTCTTCACACTCTGAAGGGATTGACAAGGGTCTAGCGGATGACTGGCAAACTCTTAAGGGAAAGTTGAAACACGAAAAAGATAAACATGAACTCGTAGTTTTCAACCTATCCTTGCATTCTAGGGTTTTCCTTAGAGGAAACTCAATGTAAAAGACATACTTCCCAACTATACCTTTAATGAAACAACAAGGCAAAGTAATAACAGGTAGTTGGAGCAAAAGGTCACAAAAATCCTTCTTTAGGCAAACAATGTTTTTGCTCCTATCAAAATCCGAGCATAGTGGTGGTTGAAAATCATCTTCATAGGGTAAATCTAAGTGCTCGGAGGAGTACTCATCAAAGGCCTCAAGGTAAGACCAAAAATCATCAGGCAAATACTGTACTTGGTCAACCTTGGGTGTTTGGGGAGCGTCGGTAAAAATCTCATCTCCTTGTTGCCACTGGTCAAGAGCTTGTTGTGATAATTCCAAAGGCAATACTGGGAGATGACTCTTTATGTCATAGATGGGATCCATATCATAACCAATTGCATCCCACCTACGTCTCCCAAAATGTATGAACTCATCAAAATCAGCTATGTCAATATCAGTGTCATAACATGGAGGGTTCGAAACATTCAAGAGCTCACCCATTTCCTCCTCTCTTTCCAAATCATAAAGTAGACAATTACCCCAATCTTGGAGAGGAGGGTAACTTACTTTTTCTTCTTGTGCAGGAGCTTCGAGGACTTGGGTATCTTCAACATGCATTACTATCTTATCCTCATGAGTAGCCCCTTCTTCTTTAGTTGTGCAGCAAGGAAGATGCTCTTCATTCGAGGATTCCATTTCTCCATCACTCTCTGAATCATGAAACAAGGTATTATCAAAATCCCGAAAAGGAAAGAAACTAACCTTATCGTGTTGTTGTTGTGCAGATGAAGAAGGCTTGTAGATCACTTCATTAAGTGGAAGAGGGTGTGTTGATGCTTCGTCATTGGGTTCTGGCTCCTCAATTGTGTCTTCAACAATGCCTTGTCGATCTGTGGTTTGTTCTCCTTCCTTTTGTAAATCAACAATGAAGTTCTCAAGGGAAAACAAACTCTCCCTATCGAGAGCACCTGAGGCAAACCGGCATCTCATCCCAGACAAGGAGATGTTTTCTTCAATCCTTGCAGACATGTTGTAGGCTTCATCGAGCGTCCTTGGGGCTTTGTTATCAAGGGGAAAACACAGATACGCCAAAAGTGCACAAGTAAAGAGATGGACAAGGTATCTCTCCTCGAGATGATGACTTTCAGGAATTTGATAGAGCATGTTCTCAAATCTATCCTGGAAGTCTCTGACAGTTTCATCCTCAGCTTGCTTTATATGCTCGAGTTCTTTTAATAGTACTGGGATGTCTTCCTGTTGGATACCCCATCTCTCGAGAAAAAATTTCTCAAATTGCTCCATAGTCGTGATGCTGGCCTCGAGGAGGTTATCATACCACTCTTTGGCATTGTAACAAAGAGTGGCAAAGAAAAGTTTCAGAACCACGTCTTCAGCATAATCATCAACAAGGTAGGATAGGAAGAAATTCCAGAAGTTTCCCATGTGATAGTCAGCTCTCTCTCTATCACCACCAGTGAATCCAGGGAGAAAATTTATGTATTCAAAGGGCATTTGTTGAGGGTACCCTGGGATGTTACTCATGTCTAAAGGGTTGTAGTTCCCGGGATCCCATTGTGAAGTCATTGTTGGCTTCGTCATATGTGGAGTCGCCAGATAATTTTCTTGAAACTATCAAAGATAAGGGAAAACACCCTAAGTGGAGTCGCCAGGTAAGCTTGTAAGATGAAAATTCTAGAGGCAAGGCTTACCGAAAGTGTCATCTTGAGGAGAATTGACTCAGTGTTCCCCGACAACGGCGCCAAAATGTTATCACGCAGTTTGTAGCAAGGATAGAAGGCTTGAGTTTTCAAGGCCAAACTGGTGTAAGGAGAACCAATCCCACCCAATGTCACCACAATGGGATGGTTCTTTCTCTTTAGGGAGGTTAGGCCCAAGGGAGACGTCCCCGGTGCCCTGGGGTTTTGAAGAGGCAAGAGGCTAATAAGACAAAGATAAGATTTCCCCCCTCACAAGTCACCACCAATCAGATATTCCCGGCTAAACAACCAATAATGAAGTAAAACCCCCAATGAAGTGTACCTACTTGGAACAAAGCAACAGCAAACTGATATATGCAATCTATTTCAATGGGTTAGTACTTCATAAGACTATCTGATGAATATACATAAGCAATTATGGCAATAAGTATTGACGAAGTCAATGTTTATCAATATAGCTATGAAAGTAATGTCACTTCACCAATAAATATTAGGACAATATGGCATTCAATGTAACCAATCAACCAGTTTGGCCTTCAAAACTCAAGCCTTCCATCCTTACTACAAACTGCGCAATAACAGACACAATGAGATTTGTCACAATCTCTCCTTTCCTTATATAGGATTCTAATGAGTGAGTTTAGGAAGCCCTTCTAAACTCAACATTAAATTAGAATATCTTATTGCTCTTTGTGGGTGTGACACCCCAACACAAGCCCGCAAAGCCCATGAGGTCCTAGCCTCATCCCAAGAGCATTTTCATTGAAACAAAAGAGTAATATGGTGCCAACGAAGATTCCCACATGCCTAATACCATGGCCCCTAGTGGGAACGCCTCCCAATGCTACAAAAGCATCAACATTCCCTCTTGGCGAGGGAGGCAATGCATCCTCCATCACCAAGAAGTATCTTTGTCTCCCATACTGGATCTGCTACCACAACTACACTCCAATCCTCCTGACCAGTTGCTCCCTCTATCACCGAAGCAAATCCTACTCTTTAATCCTCTTGACTGGTTGCTCCCTTGGTCAATGAAGCAAATCTTGCTATAACAAATGGGTCCTCCGTGGAAGATACATTGCTCTTAGAAGCCTCTTATCTAGCCTCCTCAACCCATGACACCTTCGTGACGATCTTGGAAGATTCCTCTCTTCCATCTACATCTGAAGGTAGACTTCCTCTAGACGAGTGATGTTCCCTCTAAACAGTCCTAGGAGGTTGCTCCTCCCCACTGGATCCTTAGGGATGACTCCCTCTGATCCTATACCACTGGTGGAGCTACTTGCTCCTCATTTGTTTCTATACTACTACTGGCCATAGCTCGCATAGGTCGACCCTTCAACCTATATAGGTTTCCCTCTCTAACTCCAAGAACCACAGCTAAGTTGAGGCTAGATCTCTTGGGCATCAATAACACTGATTTGTTTCAAAACAAGACTACATAACCCTTCTCTTCAATCGCTGAGACTGAGAGTACACTCCTCCTGAGTTCTGGTACCCACAACACGTTTGACACCCTCAACACATCCCCTAACTCCATCCACAACGATACTGTACAAAATCCTCGCATTGCATGCTTCATCCCCATACCAAGCTCCACACACAAATCAAAGCCAGTCTCTATGAGGTTATCAAAAAACTCTCGTGCACAAATTACCTGCATAAATGGTTCCCAAGATCCGAGAAGACCTCTCAACACTACATTCACCAACTCAACATCCTCAACTGTCTCACTAATGGCTGCAAGTTGATCTTGGATATGAGTAATCTTCATAAGGTAGCTCACGATTGTGTTCTCACTGGACATCTTAACAATTTGAAGTTGGTGCTTCAAATGTAACTCCCTACTTGTGTTCTCGTTTTGGTATAGACCCACAAAAGCATCATACATTTCCTTGACAAACTTCTTCTCAACAATGCGAGGAATCATGTGGTCCTTCATGGATTCTAGCATCAACCGCTTGGCCTTTACTTCTTCTTGTGAGCTGTCAATTCCTATGGATCGATAGGACTTGCAAACACACCCTCAACATACTCTTTGAGGTCATTCTCCTCCAATAGAAAAAGAACCATGGCCTTCAAAGTCCAGAAGTTTGTTGCCCCTTCCAACCTGTTCTCAATCTTCAAAATGTTCACCATTTAACTTGCCCAGAACAAGACAAAAAATCTGCAACATGTTGTACTTGCAACAGCAAGTGTGTCTCAAGAGATGACTCCCTCTCTTCCTTCAAAGCCTCAGCTCCGATACCATATCAATTTTCACATGCAACTCTATGTGACTAATTTAAGATCTGAAAATTACGTCCTAGTGATCAAATAGTAAACCCTAGCTGTTATCACTAAACAATTTTACACTGAAATTATGACAAAAAATTACAGCAATGAAAACAACAAGATCTGAGATAAATCATCCACACACTCAAGACACAAAATTTTATGTTCTACAAATATCAAATTCAGAATTTTTCTGAAGGAAAAATCAACCTTCTCCACAGTGGCAAAATCATCAAAAACTGAGGACCACCAAAAATTGAGGACAACCTAGTCCTCTTCAGCAAATTACCCGGAAAATCCTCTGCCAATAAATCTGCTACAACTGCCAACTATACGACATGCTGATGCCAGTCGTACGAACCTGTTGTACCTGCCCAAAAATTTGCACGTGTCGCCTCACACATGCAACCTGTCCTTTTTTATTGTACGATAGTCACACATGTGATTGTACGAACTGTTTCGTACCACACGTGCGACCTATTCAATCTACTCACACGTGCGGCTTTTCTCTCTCCTATACGACTACTTCTCCTCCTCTTCTCACACGTGTGGCTTCACTTGGATGGGAAAATCAAAAGCCTTCTTTGACTAAAACATAAACAAAAAACTACAAGAACCCTAGGCCAGATTTGTCACAATTGCAGAATTTCTCTTGCTGAAATTTCCAAGCTCCTAGCACAAGTGCACTCTCACTTATGCTAACTCCATAATGAGACAATGAGATTTGTCACAATCTCTCCTCTCCTCTCTTTATATAAGATTTTAATGAGTGAGTTTAGGAACCCCTTCTAAACTCAACATTAAATAAGAATGTTTTATTCCTCTTTGTGGGTGTGGCACCCCAACACAAGCCCACAAAGCCCATCACTATGCCCATCAAGCCCTAACCTCATCCCAAGGGCGTTTTCATTGAAACAAAAGAGTAATCTGGTGCCAACAAAGATTCTCACATGTCTGACACCATGGCCCCTAGTGGGAATGTCTCTCGATGCTACAAAAGCATCAACATATTTATCTTCCATGGTTCGACATAGGTGGTAAAAATTTGATTTATAAAGTTATTATTTTAAATTTCTCCCATACTCTAATATGAGTTTATTTAGCATTTCAGTTCTAAGTTTAGTTTAGGAGCGCTCCTTCAATGATCTAATGCTCTTTACCTTACGCCATGTGTGATCTTGGCAAATTAGAAATAGATAGGAGGGGCATCTCTTCTCATTGCACAAATCGAATTCCAATAGCTTTGAGCTTTTTAAGTCTACAACAAAGGTTCTTTCGTCTCTGTGGATTTTAGGGTTTGTTTTGTCATTGATATCTCCTTGTGCAGGTTCTTGAGATTTGTGTGTGAGCCTCCTCAAGATCAATGTGCAGTTCATGCTCTATTGTGGAGGTCAAGCCCCTCTCTGTTAAAGTAAATATCAGATTATAATGGTCAATTAGACATTAGACATAGGCACTAATAAAGTCACTTGGACTTTAGGTGTTTTTATGTTGTTATGCTTTATTTTATTTTAGTGTCTTTTTGGTCTATCCCACATTCATAAAGTGGATTGACTGAACTATGTTGTAACTCTTAATAAGAAAGCTTATGCTTTCTCAATATCAATACAATCTTGGTTTTCTTTATGTATTTGTGTTATCATTATATATAATATGGTATCAAAGCCCAGAATTTTTGAAGCCATATCAAGAGTCTTGAGTGTTTGAAAAGCAAGGTTTCCACACTTGCGACTTCGACATTTTGGAAGCCGTATCAAGAGTCTCGAGCTTTTGAAAGACAATGTTTCCACTTTTGCGACTTCAACAGTTTTGAAGCCGTATCAAGAGTCTTTGGCCTTTGAAAGAGAAGGCTTCCACTCTTGCGACTTAAGAAGTCTAGGTACCATAAACTCTGTGCAAGCATGAAGACCCCTCGACACTGTTGCCAACAAAGATGGCTCGAAGGATCACTGATGTGACACATCAAAGAGTCAAAAGGGTTTCAGTTCATTCAAAGCTAGGATCAATCTAGAAGATTTTGAAGTAGATTCAGTATGTTCTTGCTTGTAGTGATGCCCAGATTTGCAGATTTGGAAGAATGGGCGGCCAATTTATTGTTTTTAAGCGGATCCAAGTAGAAATTGATTGACTTGGTGTTGTTTGAGAGCAAATTTATAAAAACAATTGTGTGGTTTTTCAGCGATACATGGCTGCTATAGCAATTTAGAGTCAGTATGCACGTGTTCTTACTATAGGATTGCAAATTGAGGGAGGGAAGAACAAGTATTTCTCATAATCTTTTTATCTATTTCAATATATTTTTCTACATTTTTCACTTGTATCTATGTCCTCTTTACCTAATATCATGTTGGAAGGCAGCCAAAGGTTCTTTGGCAACAACTACAATACTTGGAATCAACATATGTTGGCCATATTTTAGTACATGTGCTTGGCTTCTATTCTCCTGGATAAAGATACCCAACCAACAGTTGCAGGTCGAGACCAGGATAAGCTTGATGAGTGAGACATAGAAGCAGTGATGCTACTTAAGTTGTTTGTGACAGATGAAATGCTTCCTAAGGTCCAAACAAGGAAGACTTCAATAGAAATTTGGAAGCATTTGAAAGAGTTGCATGAGAATTCGAACAAGGAAAGAGCCTTCTTCTTGAAAAATATGTTGTTTTCGATCACAATGGACGAGAGTGCATCCTTACAGGAGCATTTACTCAAGATCAAGGATATCAAAGAACAATTGCTCGCCATTGGTTGGAATATGGAAGAGAAGGACATGGTGGCAATCACGCTAAAAAGCTTACCACGTGCTTACAAGCATTTTATTGAGACCTTGAACATCACCACTACAAATGTTGACCTGAAATTTGTTGAGGTATGCAATACACTCTTACAACAGGATAGATGGAAGAAACAATTCGGTAGCAGCAGTGAGACAAAGGGTTCAAAATAGGCCTTTGCAGCCAATGTTAAGGGCAAAGGAAAATGGACAAAGATGAAAGGTCAAGGTAGCAATGAAGATGCAACCAAGGGCCTGAAGACCATCACTTGTCACTACTGTAGCAGGGTGGGCCATATGAAGAAGCATTGTAGAAAGAGGTTCGATGATTAGAAAACCAACGAAGGAGGGCCTTAGCAAAAGGCTCATGTCGTAGAGCATATAAAAGAGAAGGAGTTTGTAGTGGAAATGTTCGGTAATTTACTCAATATATGAGATAAAATAAAAATATTTGAATGATAGAATGAATAAGAATTGATATTTACAATGAATGGGCCCGATTATAAATATAGTCCACACGATGCCTCTTTGCCTCTTTATGAAGAGGTGTGTCTTTTTACTTATTTATTATTAATTATTTATAAATGTCTATTATTATATTTTATTATCCCTATCTTATTTTTATATACATAACATTGCCTTCCACTTCAAAATTGCTTTGTCCTCATAGCAAGGATATTACTTTCAAAAGCTCCTCCAAGCCATTCATTGGGATCATTGTGTTTTTTCATCATCTTGTAGCATTACGTAGCCCAATACAAGAAGACTACAACCACAAGCTTCAAATCATCGAAAAAGACTCTCAATGCACCTCTACTCCATGGGAAACCTTATCCCTCAACTCCATGTAAATCATGCTAAGAGTTGATACACTCTTTCCAGAATTATCATACTCGTCCCAATTGTCAGCAAAGTCGCTAGTTGATCTTTGGTCTCTTCTACGAAAGTTCTTAGGTCCTTCATATATATCCTTATGTCTAAGGTATCAGGCATACTCATGTATAGACCCTAGTTGAATGTGACGATAATGTCCCGAGCAAAAACATGGTGTCGGTTGAAAATATGAAGGCCTTCCCATAAGACTCTGTGTCTGTAGGCCATTGTGCTCGTACCGAAGAATGCATATCCATACTTCCTAGCATCAAAATTGTCCAAAGTGTGACAATACATTTGATTGAGCTTGAATCATTGGTCCAGTGGAAGATGGTCTTCTCCATTATCAAACAACTCTAAAATATATTTTTTGAGATTTCCAAGACGAGGTCGTAGCTTAACGAACGACTTCCTCAGTTTCCCATAAATTTTAGCACGCTCTTCATCTTCTCCAAAACCGAGAAGCTCTCTATCAAACTTCTTGTCAAGTCCCTCAAGAGTGACCCTTCTTTCAAGGATCTCATCTTTTGTTTGGATGAAACAATAGCCATCCCTACAACAAAACCATGTAAAAATATTTCAACAACTTTGTCGAACCATTGGATCTCGTTGTTATGAAGTTACTCTACTAGTGTTAGGGTTGTGGAGGACATATGAGAGGTATGTGATGTGCTAGTATTTTGGCCTATTTCCTATGGTCTTTTATCACCATCTACTGTAATAGAGACTCCAATCTCCATACACAAAACTACACATCCTCATCTCCAAAATTTTCCATTTCACTTCTAGAGATGAGGTGCCTCTTCCATAGATAGTCCCTTGCAATTTTGACATGTGATGAGATTGTGCTACCATTATCTTTGGTGGGTGAGGTTACAGATAACCTAGAAAACTTATTTACAATCCCACCCTGGTTCACATTAGTTTCCTCATCGGAATCACCATTTTCTTCGTATTCCCAATTGGATTTAGAGTCTTTATCTTCTTCATATTCCCAATTGGATTTAGAGTCTTCATTTTCCTCTTCATTTTCCCAATTGGATTCAAAGTCTTCATCTTCTAAGTTGTTGGAGGCTGTCTTTTTTTCTCGTTCTCCCAGTGGGGGATTTGATTCATAGATACCCTCCATTTTGTTGACCCAAACGACGACTCCTCTATGGTCCTTACCATAATATTTCAATAATTCTTTTTAAAAAATTTGATAATCTCTATCTTGAAATCTTGAGTTATGCATATTTCCTTAAGAGATTATTTCTTGTGCTTTTTGATGTCTCTGATAACTTGTATTTTGTGATTCTAAACATTGTGTCGGTCTTCGGTAGGCTAAGGGTTCTACAAATAATGTGTCTACCCTTTCGGTCAGTTGGTCAATTCTTCTGTTCTGATTATTAAGCATCCTTGTGGTTTCATCCTTGTTGTCATTTCTTATTTTTAATTGGGTGTGCCATCGTTTCTCAAACTCCTCTATTAACCTATCAATTTTGTCTTCCTTTTCTATTAATTTGATGATTTTATCTCTTAATTCTTTTTGTGCTTCTCCTAACTCTTTGTGTCCCTTCTCAACATTACCAAGACAATGTCTTATGCTATTGACTTCATCTCTACACCGATTTAGATCTGCATGTAACTCGTCATTGTTAACCATCTCGGGGTTTTCCTTTTTCTTTGTAGAACACACTTTTAGTTCACTTTATAAAGGGTTATTCAAATTCAGACTAGGCAGGTAGTGATACAAATAGGAAGAGCACTTCAAGGTGTTGTTTTGTCATGTCCCCTCCCTTTTGACCTCATTAGAGAGA
This sequence comes from Picea engelmannii, assembly GCA_009831015.1. Lineage (NCBI taxonomy): Eukaryota > Viridiplantae > Streptophyta > Pinopsida > Pinales > Pinaceae > Picea > Picea engelmannii. The sequence goes on along the minus strand of ML812990.1, from coordinate 79,208 downwards.
GGGCGTATTATTTTAAGGGGGCTCCCTCGTAGGCTATAGCCCCAAAGAAAGGGGATTGTGGGAATAAAAGAAGCCACCAAGGAGGGAAATACTTGGTTTAAAGGTGACCTTTGGGCTTAAATGAAGGAAAGACACCTAACTTGAAGAGAAAGTCACCCAAAATAAGGAGGAAATCTTAAAGACAAATCTATATAAGAAAGAGAAGGTTCATTTGGAGAGGTACGACTTGCATTAAATTTGTTTTTTGTCTTTAGCTTGGGAGGCGGTTGCCTTAGGCTGTATGAGGGTTGTTTGACCCTGGTCTCTGGTTGGGTTTCGGTGGGCTAGTCTCACTCTAGCTCAACACTTGTTTCCCCTTACCTAAGGAGCATAACAACTGGTGAGGTGAAGTTTTATTGAAGGTTTTGGGATCTGTACGGAGGTTCAAATTCATCATTGGAGCGGCTGGACTACTTTGTTGTGTTGGTAAAGGACTCTGGTAGGAGCCGAGTGGGTGCAAACTACAACAAAGGGGGTTTTGAGGTGCCATTCCAACCCTAGCAACCCTTGGGAGGAGGGACGAACAGTGCAGTTGCTTCCTGGAGTGAACCAAACCCTACTACAACCGGATTACTACAGGTCGAGGTCCATTGTGTTGAATTTTTATGCTTGATCAACTTGTTAACATTCTATTCAATTTTGCATAGCATAAACATTATGAAGCATAAACCCTAAGCATTAATTGCATCATACAATTATCCAAGATCACAAGAAGATAACCATGCACAAAATACACAAGAGATATCCTAGAAAACCCTTCTTCACAAAGGAGAAAAACCCAACAACAACCTTTCACTAAATAATAGATAGTCCAAGAGAAAATCCAATCACCAAGAAGAAGTGCGCTAGAATCCCAAGAGGCTAGCTCTACACAATAGAGAGAAAGTGATCCAAGTGTGTTATGACAAAATGAGAGATAGTTCTCTCTATTTATACAAGTCCAATGAGAACTATTTCCTTTCCAAAAAGTGTCTCTTCATCCAGGCCAACTTCAGCAGATTAGGTCCTCTACACAAGACGTTGGGCTTCTGATGGGTCTTATGCACATGGCGTTGGGCTTCTTCTTGTCTCTGGTCATCATAGTGAAAGGTTGCATCAATATGTCACACATGGTTGCACCCAGTGTGAATGTCCTCATCTCTTCTCGGGGCTACAACCCACTAGAGCAAGTCATCATCATTGTCAAGGGTTGGGTTGCTCCCTCATGATGTGTCCACTTGGTCAACTCCCAAGTGACATGTCCACATGGTCTGCTCCCATGGGACGTTGCGTGCCCTCCCAGGACAACTTGCCACTCCTCTGACAAGTGTCATGCTCAACTCAGTCTCAGAGGAGCGTTCAACCTAGCCCGATATGGGGAGAAGATCAAGGGCATCCCCATAGATCAACCCAGCCCATCCACCTGGGGAGAAGACCCATCTTAGGTCAATCCAACCCAGCACAACTGAGGAGAACACTAGTCTCAGGTCAACCCAACTCATTCCATGAGGAAGAAGATAGGGAGAAGGCACAGGTCGACCCAACCCACTGCTCTGGGAGAAGACCTAAAGAATGTCTCACGAAGTTGCAATCATGAACACTCTTTCTCAGCAAGAGGGACATTCTTTATCACGCCAAGTTTATCACAAAAGTACACGAACTTCAACTTGGAAAGGGGATTGGTGAGAACATCTGCGATCTTCTCATCAGTAGGAAGGTATTCCACTCGAACTGCCTTCGACTGCACAGTATCACGAGTATAGTGATACTTGATCTCAACATGTTTGGTACTATCATGAGATACTGGATTTTCTAAGAGCTTCACACAGCTCTGGTTGTCACAATGTATCATGGTGGGATCCAGCATCTGGCCAAACAATCCTGCAAGGAGTTTGCGAAGACACACAGCCTCACGTATTGTCGTACATACTGCAATGTACTCTGCTTCTGCGGTACTCAGGGCCACAAAAGTTTGTTTCCTACTGCACCAGGAAACCATGGCAGATCCTAGGCTGAAGCAACATCCCGGAGGTGCTTTTTCTGTCAATTGTGCTTCCTGCCTAATCTAAATCGGCATATCCCTGCAATCTCATGTCGATACTAGAAGCATATGTGAGGCCATGTCCAATTGTGCCTCACAAGTATCTCGACACATGCTTCGCAGTCACCCAATGTATCTGTCTTGGCTGACTCATGAACTGGCTAAGTGCATTCACTGCATAGCAAATATCAGGTCTAGTATTAACCAGATACATCAGTGATCCAAGCAGTTGTCGATACATAGTCGGATCAATCAATTCTGAATCAAAAGAATACTCACTCAACTTCTTCAGATTCGCCACCATCAGTGTGGTCATGGACTTACAGTCTGTCATGCCAAATCTCCTCAAGATCTCAACTGTGTACTTCCCTCGACTTAGGAAGATCTCATCGGTTCTCTGCCATACTTCAAGTCCCAAGAAGTAATGCATCAATTTGAGATCCTTCAACTCAAATTCAGAAGCCAACTCATGCTTGCACCAAGTAATGAGATGCTCTGCTCCGATGAGGAATAAGTCGTCAACGTACAAGATCAGAATCAGGGATTCACCATTGTCAACTTTGTAGTACAAGTTGGCATCAACAACACTCTCGCTGAAACCCAAACTCATCAGATATCCATCAATCCTCGCATACCAAGCACGAGGGGCCTGCTTGAGTCCATATAGAGATTTCTTCAACCTGCACACATGGGACTCTTTCCCATGAATCACAAAGCCATCTAGCTGCTCGATATACACCTCTTCCTCAATCTCGCCATTGAGAAAGGTTGTCTTCAAGTCCATCTGATGTAGTCTCCAACCCAAGGCTGAAGCAAGTGCAATAATCATCTGAATGGAGGTATATTGACCAACAGGAGCAAAAGTCTCCTCATAATTTATTCCCTCCACCTAAGAGAATCCTCTGACCACAAATCTCGCTTTGTGTTTCTCAATGCTTCCGTCAACTACATGTTTTATCTTATAAATCCACTTGAAAGTCACCACATACTTCCCTTTGGGCCTTGGAACAATGTCCCACATCATTCTTCATGATGGATTGATACTCCTCCATCATGGCATCTTTCCATACTGGCTGACTAGATGCCTCCTCATAACTGGAAGGCTCAGAATCAATGATGTGGCTCATGGCTGCTATATAACTCGAGAATCTTTGGGGTCTCTTACTTTCTCTGAAAATACCACAAGGAGCTACATGTCCCTCTGCCTCCTACAAGATATGACGAGCCTAAGCAGGTCTTTTCCGACCTGTTATACCCTATCCTAGGGATAACAAAGGAGATCATGCCTCGAGGCCCACAAGTACTAGACATGGAGTGTCGAGAGCTGGATGACTTGAGCATGGCCCCAGAGGGCCCCTCTTTTCTTCAGTGCAGCCCATGTATAAGCAACACCAGTATCCATCCCACTAGCCTGGTCTTGAAGTAGCAGTAAGTCTTGCTCGATGAGGTAATGAGTCTGGGTATCATGGTATGTGTCACTCTGATTATTGAAGCACTTGAATATGTTGCACTGAATTCTCCTTCATTTCATAACGTTTGCTTGGAAACTATGCTCTTTAACTTGTTCATACCTGGAAGGGTAACATGATGTCCTAGTAAGTCGATCTCCCTTTAGGATGGGTTGCCACTGGGTGGGTCTATGAAAGGTCATTGTCCATTCCTTCCATATTTACCGCTTTTCATCCTTACTCCTCATTTTCCCCTACCTTTGTTCGGGCATTAGGATTTGCCACATTAGGAAGGGTTGTACCTTGCCTTGTGGGAAGAAGGGACTAAAGGCCCAGAGGGTAAAAGTAGTTGGAAAGAGTTAAAAGCCAAAGATGAAACCTTTGAGATGCTTTTCCTATGGATTCCCGAGAAAGCAGTAAAAAGCTTCTCAATAAGAAAAGGGAACGCATAAAATAAATAAACACTCAAGGTATTAGTTGGTGGATAGGAGGTCTCATCACGAACCGGCCTATTATGACCATGGGCATGTAGCGGCATGACACTACCATCTATCTGGTCACCAAACCAGGGTAGTGTCTCTTGGTGGCATAGCCAAGAGAAAGGGGGTCTCATCACGAGCCAACACTTTCATCTCCATGAAATGTTTGTGGATAACACTATCACCTCTGGTCACCAAGCCCGGACAGTGCCCTCAACTCTTCCCTTGAAGCATAAAAGCAAAAGATCGATGAAGCTGAGAATAAAAGGCAATGAATGGGTTAGGAAACAATGGCATCCATGACAAGGTGCAGCTCGCCCTCTACAAAGGCACCCATAGGTAAGATTTACATTTCCCTGGTATCACTGCACCCCATGCCCAAACACTACCCCACGCCACCTCAAACACTTATATGACCTGGATTGGTTCTTACCTAGGAAACACCCCAAACTTAAAGAGGATTAGCCCAATAGGACATCCTGAGACCTTCTCCAAAACTGACTTGTTAAGTTGCATAACGTCTATGGGCATTTGTCTAGGTAAAGGGGGGTTCGATGCACATGTTTGGGTAATTTAATTATTGAATGTGATTTACATGTTATGATCCTTGTGACTTATGAACCCCTGGAGGGAATACTTTTTGTTGTTGTAGGACCTTGCCTGGTGGACAGGTAAACATGGGGGAATGATTAGCTCG
>ML812990.1:49879-61081 GCA_009831015.1 Picea engelmannii | reverse complement strand
TTGTATTAGCAACCATCTATAGACTATTAGATTATGTAATGTAACAACAACCCTTAAAGGGTTTACTGTCGGTTTGGTTATTGTTTTGAGATACTATTGGTTACTAGTTCGGATACTGCTTGGAGGCTTTTACTGTTGGTTTCAATTGCAGTTTGGTTATTGGATATTGTTCATTGCTGGAAACATAAGCTACAGAACTGTTAGGACAGTATTGACTCTGTTTATTTCTTGATTGTTTACACATGCCCTTATTCATGGTGGGAAACTGTGTGGTTATTATTGGATATTAATATTGTATCATAATTGAGCATTAGGTATGGAAGCACTTGAAATGGTGGGTTATTCTATGTTTTCTATTTACTGTAAAAGAAAATATAGTGGGAAATAAATTGTGTAAGTTGGTTTATTCTTTTACCCTAGTTAAAAACCCTAGGGGATTTTACAGTGGTATCAGAGCTGGTGATCTTGCCAGCCTGAGGGGTATTCAGTGGAAGAGAAATCTGCAGCAGTCAACTGAGGTTAAGGACAACAAACTGAGGTTGGAAAGATGAAGACCAAGAAGGAGCTCATGGCTGAAATATAGTGGGAACTAGCAGCAGGCAAGTACATGCCTCACTATCTAGAGTATTTAACACAGGGTAAAGAGTTTTGTGCAGCTATGGCCTTTCGAGATTACTGCTCCATCAAGTATGGAAGCTGGCCCAAAGGCCTAGACGAGGGTTCCTTCAATGGCCCAAGACGAAGATTGAAGGAAGATATGGCAGAAGAGTTGAGGGATCCATTGGTGGCAGAGGCACATTCCCATATGGAGGAGCATGCATCCAACCATGATGAGGAGGACCAAGCAGTGGTCTATGATGAGGCCATTAACACTAGTATGTTGACAAGGGTCTGTCACTAGTATTAATGACGAGGGTGAAACGTCTTGTCCACCTATATTGACTATGAGAATGATGGCACAACAACACTACATGCACCATTAGCGGTGTCCCATGACATCCATGACACCAGCACCTTTGACAAGCAGATTGATGGCATAAACTTTGAGGATGCTTATGTTGAGGAGGGTATGCTAGCACCCAGCTACGATGCACATTCAGCTTCCCATCCCACTCATGACACCCATTATGATGATGAGGGCATGATGATACCCATGTATGATGGAGGAAGGGTGCCTAGGAGATCGCCAGGGGATATGGATCATTTGCCACACGAGTCATGTGTGGAGGACGATATCGCACATGAGTCCCATCATAGCATGGTATCACAGAGTGCATCGAGCGATGATGATGAGAGCACTCTTACAAACGATAGCCCAAACTATTGGGGTGCGGTTGGACATAGACCGTTAGCACTGCATGACTTGGAGGATCGCTTGTTGGTGAGTGTTATCCCCTAGCCTAGGGATAACTAAGGAGATTATGTCTCGAGGCCCACAGGTCCTAGACATGGAGTACCGAGAGCCATATTGATTTGAGCCTGGCCCTGGAGGGCCCATCTTTCATCTTCAGCGCCTCCACTTTGTCAGCAGCAGCAGCATCCATCCCATCGGCCTAGTCCTTCGACGGTAGTTGGTCTTGCTCCATGAGCTAATGAGTCGGAGTATCATGGTATGTGTCACTATGATTCTCAAAACATTTGAATATGTGCATTTAATTCTTTTTACTTTTGACGTGTGCTTGGACCTTATGCCTTTCCACTTGTCCACACCTGAGGGTAATGATAGGATGCCCTAGCAAGTTGGTTCCCATATGGTTTGAATTGCCACTGGGTGGGTTCATGAACGGTCATCGTCCATTCCCACCATACTTATCACTTTTCATCTTTTTCCCTCTCATCCATCCCCTACATTGGTTCGAGCGTTGGGCTTGCCAAGCTAGCAAAGGGTTGTACCTTACCTTGTGGGAAGAAGGGGCTAAAGGTCGAGAGGGTAAAAGTAGCTGGCAAAAGATAAAAGCCAAAAGGACGAAACCTTCAGATGCTTCACCCAGGCATCCCTGAGAAAGCAATAAAAAGCTTCTCAGCAAGAAACAGAGGGACCCATAAAATAATAAAATCAAGACCTAGTTGGAGGATAGGGGTTCTCATCACGAGCCAGCCTATTAGGTCCATGGGTGTAGCAACCTTTCTGTTACCATACTTCACGGAAATATAACAATAATTCTCTGATTATAAAACATGCATTTAAGAAAGAAATACATTTAAGCTTAGAGTAAGCATAAGAATTATTACTAACATAAATAATCCATGGAATTAACATTAATCCAAATGCACAGCAGAATACATGATAATTATAATACACAGAGATACAAGAACATAATTAAAGCATCATCTGGTACTTATCTTAGAAACAGTGGTAGTTCCACCAACCAAGTCCAGGCCTTCCACGAACCTCCCAGCCTTAGACCACACTGCTCGTCAACTCAGCAGTGGGTCACCCCCGAGCTGGGACTAAGCTCCACCCCCAAGGCAAGGAATCCTAGGCTAGGCTGAGGTTACAGGGAAAACACACAATCACAAGGAAGGAATTATGTCCCAGGAACCACTCATGCTCACGGCCCACAGACTCTCCTTCCCCACATGCCTGTTCCACCCCAAAAGTATACACCTTCTCTGTCACCTAGACAGCCCTTCGACTGCTAACCTCCCTTGCCTTGGGTTACAGCAACAGACCGGACCGGAAGTCTCCGAACGCTATGGCAGCTACAGGAGTTCCTTCCAAAAGTTCTCTCCTTCCTCTGCACACTCTCTCACCTAGAGAGAATCGCTCACAAGCCAACAACCTGTTCTTCCAACCTCAATCACCTCTCTCCTGGAGAGAGTGTTGTACAACTGGCCAACAAGCCCCACGCAGTCCAGCACTGCATGGCCACAACAACCAACAGGGAAAACAGACACAGGCTTTCCAACAGGTTCAACAATGGCGGATGGTCTCACGGATATGGCTTCGGACAAGACTCCACGCATAGGCTCGATGCTCAGACAAAGGATGCTTCGGCTTTTCAGAAATTAACACAGGTTCTCTCGAATCAACACAGTCGCCCTTTTTCAAAGGGTGTATGGGTATGTTCTTACAGAGGTTGGGTCGGACGTACCGTTCCGAAGATCGATTCGAATGGAGGAGAACCCCCATCACGGCTCATCTCAACCCTTTATTTGCATGGGCCAAGCTTGACATTTGTCACCCATGCAACTGCATGCGTTCCTTCAGCATGTGTTCCTTCCATTCGGAAGTTGCTTGTCCTTCCAAAAGAACTTAGGATAAGACATATTATTCACATGTCCTTTGGAATAATATTACATTATTATTCCCAAGGCTTAAGCCCCCTAGGCTTAACACTTAGCCCCTTTTCCACCTTCCAGCCCCTAATCCCTTGCGCTCTCTATGGATGCTTAGTCCCCCATCACTCATTCATCGTGTCGGCATGCACGCGGTAGTGTTTATATTTTATTAATGTGTTGCATACATACAGGTACAAAAATCAGGCTCTTGGCCTTCAACCCTTAGGTTCTCTGGCCTAACAATCACATAAGCCCACCAGCTTATATATACTTGGCTCACCAGCCTATAAAACATATTTACAATTCATTTCATACATCCGACTTACAAAGGGTTCGATCTTGGGGACACTACAATCCCCCTCCCTTATTTTTGCACTGTCCTCAGTGCAACCTTACACTGTCTCTGCAAGCTTTTCAAAATTTTCAAAAAGATGCGAGTACTCTGCCCGCATAGCATCTGCATGCTCCCATGTCGCGTTCTCAGGGCCGTACCAGGTCCACTGGACCTTTACAAGCTCTATAGCTCGATTCCGGAGCTGTTTGTTTTTCCTGTCCAATATGCGCACAGGATGCACTTGCAGGACACCTTCTGGTTCCACCTGAATCACATTCCAATCGATAACATGATTAGCATCAGGTATATATTTCTTAAGCAGTGAAACATGAAATACATTATGTACAGTCATAGATGCAGGTAATGCAAGCATGTATGCAACTGGCCCAATCATTTCCAGGATTTCAAACGGCCCACAAAATCTTGCTGCCAACTTGGCGCAACTTCCCAACTTCAGGGAACTCCTGTTAGTTTTCACTTTCAGGAAAACGTGGTCACCCACTTTGAATTCTCTATGGTTTTTGTTACTATCAGCGTAACTTTTCTGCCTGTCCTGGGCAGCTTTTAGATTCTGTTTAATTCTTATCATTTGGTTTTCCATCTCTTTGAGCACCTCAGGCCCAACTACTGCTCTGTCAGTTGGATTATCCCAGCTCACTGGAGTGTTGCACTTTCTTCCATAAAGTGCTTCGAATGGGCTCATCTTCAACGATGTATGATACCCATTATTGTAGGCAAATTCTAACAAATGCAGGTAGTCTTCCCACCATGATGGTTTATCCATCACATACATTCTCAGTATGTCTTCTATTACTCTGTTCACCCTCTCTGTCTGTCCATCAAACTCAGGATGATATGTTGTACTAAAGTTCAGATTCGTTCTGAATCCCTTAAACAATCATTTCCAAAAATTCGAGGTGAATTTCGGGTCCCTATCAGACACAATTGTCTTAGGAATTCCGTGCAAGCGTGCCACTTCTTTTAAGAAGATATCAGCAACATCTGTTGCCTTCTGAGTGGTTTTCAGTGGAATAAAATGGGCAGCTTTTGTAAGCTTGTCCACCACCACCATGATTGAATCATGTTGCTTGCTTGTTTTGGGCAATCCTGTGATAAAATCCATTGTCACCACTTCCCATTTCTACTCAGGAATGGATAAAAGCTGCAACAACCCTGCTGGGTGCCTATGCTCAACCTTAACTTTCTGGCACTCCATACATCTGGCGATGTATTCAGTGATTTCTTTCTTCAGACCCGGCCAAAAGTAATGGCTTTTGACTGTTGCTACAGTCTTCTGATAACCAGGATGTCCGGCATACGTCACATTATGCATTTCTTTTAGAATTGTCAGCTTCAATTATTGGACATTGGGTATGTACACTCTGTTTTTTACCGAAGTAAGCCATCAGCTTCCAAGGTGTAACTTTCCTTGGTCTGTGGTCTCTCACGCTGTTGTAGCTTTGCTACCAGACCTCTGTACTGCAAATCAGCATTTGCAGCTTCCAAAATTTTGTCCTTAATCTCAGTCATGTACATGCTAATGGTTGTAGCATGTAATTCGTGCACTTTTCTGCTGAGTGCATCAGCCATCTTGTTTTCTTTCCCTTTGATATGCTTGATATCAAAGTCATATTCACACAGAAACTCCAGCCATCTGGTTTGCCTGGCATTTAAAGTCGACTGATCAAATAAATACTTCAAACCGTTGTGGTCTGTTCTCAATTCGAATCTCCTTCCCATGAGGTAATGTCTCCATTTCCTCAAAGCGTGGACGATTGCTGCCAGCTCCAAATCGTGAGTGGCATGATTCCTTTCATGCTCTTTCGGGATTCATAACAGATTACAAATCCCTCTTGGCTGAGAACTCCTCCCAGTCCCTCCTTACACGCATCTATGCACACCACGAAATCCATATTTGGATCTGCAATCTTCAGGATTGGAGCGTTGGTTAACAGTTGCTTCAATTGTTGGAAATTGCTCTCACACTCTTCAGTCCACTAAAACTTCTTCTCCTTCCTTTGCAAGGAAGTAATAGGGTGAGCTAACTTTGAGAACCCTGCTATAAACCTTCTGTAATAGCCTGCCAGACCCATAAAAGATCTGGCTTCCGCCACATTCCTTGGCGTTGACCATTCTCGGATGGCCTCAACCTTTTCAGGATCCACAGCGATCCCCTCTTCTGAAATAATATGTCCCAAGTAATGGATCTGCCTTTGATAAAATAAGCATTTGCTCAGCTTGGCATACAACTGGTGTTCTCTCAACACTTGCAGAACCAATCTCAAGTGTTGTTCATGCTCTTCCTCCGACTTGGAATACACCAAGATGTCATGCAGGAAGACTATGACAAACTTGTCTAAATACTCCATGAATACACCATTCATTAAGCACATGAAAACAGCAGGTGCGTTTGTCAGTCCAAACAGCACCACTGTGAATTCATAATGACCGTACCTTGTTCTAAAGGCGGTCTTGCTGATGTCCTCATCCTTTATTCTTACCTGGTGATATCTCGATTTGAGATCTATCTTCGAAAATATTCTCGCACCCTTCAACTGATCGAAAAGATCATCAATCCTTGGTAGAGGATACTTGTTCTTGACAGTTACCTTATTCAACTGTCGGAAATCAATGCACAGCCTCAACGTCCCATCTTTCATCTTCACGAATAGGACCGGGGCTCCCCGAGGTGACACGCTTGGGCGAATGTACCCCTTCTTCAAAAGCTCTTCAAGCTACAATTGCAACTCTTTCAGCTCTGGCGTACTCATTCTATAAGGAGCCTTCGAAACTGGAGCTGCTCCAGGGATCAAATTTATAGAAAAATCGATGTCTCGCTTCGGAGGTAGTCCAGGTACCTCCTGAAATATGTCTTTGAACTCTGTGAGTACCTCATGGTCTCCAATCCTTGAGACTGCATCTCTGGATGCTTCTTCCGCACGAGCTGCAAATAATAGACAGCCTTTCCTGTAACACTTCTTCAGTTGCATGGCTGAGATTTCTCTAACAGCCATGGCTCTGGGAATTCCTTGGACTGTTACCTGATTTCCCTCTTCGTCCAGGCATGTAAACCTCTTGTTACGGCAGTCCAGAAGGGCATGGTGTTGGTCCAACTAGTCCATCCCAACTAAGCAGTCGTAAGAGCCTAAAGGCAAAATATTCAATTCAGCCTTAGTGCTCAATCCACCCATGTCCACTGAACAGGACTTAACCAATTCAGTGACCTTCCTTTTGGTTCCTGTGGCTAACTGCACTAGCCAAGACTTTTCATGTTTGCTTCTTGTTAAACGCAAACTTTCCACCACCCTAGGATCTACATAACTATGGCTAACCCCTAAATCAATTAAAATAATGAGTGGTCGGATGTTAATCATACCTTCCACTTCAATCATGTGCGATTGAAATTCTGCTTGCTTGTTGTCCAGGGCTGCGTAGATCCTTGGCATTCTGCTGCCCATATCCTCCACTATTTCAGCTTGCTGAACAATATGGACAGTTCTCGCTTTATCTTTTCTGTGGGGGCAATCTCTGTACCTATGGTTCCCTTTACAGCCCCAACACTCCATAGGTGGCGGTCTTGGCATTTGCTCACTCCCTTCAACTTTCCTGGGCTCTCTAAAAGATGACTGTCCCCAAGGACTGTTCCTGAAAAAGGGAGGTTTGTTTCCCTTCTGCCTCTGTTCCTTCTTAAACCTCTTCTGGTCATCCCAAGCCTTCCGAAGGATAGGCCTTTCTCTTTGTTGTTCATACACGCATTTCACCCTTCTTATTGTTTCTTCCATAGTCTTAAGATCATCATACTGAATCTTATCACCGATGCAAGGTGGTAGTCCACTCAGATATCTTTGAATCTTGACAGTCTCATCTTTGATGAATGGGACATACTTCAGCAGTTCCAAGAAACTTCGTTTGTACTCGTCAATGGTCATGTTGCCTAGCTTGAGTTCGAAGAACTCCTTCATCTTTCTGTCATAATATCTTTTGGTCAGGTATTTCTTCTCGAAATACCTCTTAAACTCCTTCCACATGATATCTTTTTCTCTGATGTGTTGCTCTTGTACACACTGATCCCACCACATGGATGTTTTTCCTTTTAGCTGGTACATCACAATTCTTCCTTTTGCATGAGCGGAGTAGTTCTGCAGTTGGAAATATTTCTTCATGCCAAGCAACCATGTCTCGACATCTTCCTCCTTCTTATGTTCTCCATCAAACGTTGGAGGCTTGATCTTGTTCATCTCCCCTTTCAATTCATCCTTTCCAGATTTTTGGTGTTTTCTAGTAGGGGACGGGCTTGAACTACTGTGTGTTTCCCTGCCAGAATGCTTCGGGGAGAGACGGTAATGTCTGCTACCACTCCTCGATCTTCTTCTCCTCTCAAGGGTTCTGACACTTCTTGATCTACTTGTGTCACTCTCTTTTTCCAATTTCTTTTCTATTCTTTCCAGGCTCTTCAACATTTTTAAGTTAAATTCACCCTGTCGATCCCTGATTTTCATGAGCTTTCGGCTATCAGCTCGACGAGCCTAGGCATCTTTCTGCAATTTTTCAATGAGTTTCATCATACGTCCTTCTTTATCTATCTTTTTTCCATGCCCATTAGAGTTTGTTCCTTCGACTCCCAGGTTGACATCCTTTCCTTCTCTTTCGTCCTCTGAAATGGAGGCACTCCGCACCTCTTCCATTTCCTTACTCGGCGTCTACTCTTGGTTGTCCTGACACTCGTTGAACTCTGCACACACAATGTGCAACCAATCCGAAGTTTGTCAGGCCCTTAAACCTTCAAGAAAACTTACAACATTCATAAGCCAACGTGAACAAGAAAAACGTTTTGACTTCACAAAGTTTTTTGAGCTTTGTTCGGCTCTGCAAATTTCGAGACTTCGAAACTTCGGGTTTTCGGTACCCGAGAGTTCACTATGCAGTGACTCCTAACTCCTTGTCGCTACAATCCCCAAAATCCGAAATTTCGATTTCCTTGCTCTCCGGGCCCACAGCACAATTGTCGCCCTTAAAACTTGTTATGGTTCTTCAGTCTCCGATAGCTTCGGGACTTCGGGTTTTCGGTACCCGGGAGTTCACTATGGAGTGACTCCTAACTCCTTGTCACTACAATCCCCGAAATCCGAAATTCTGATTTACTTTATTCTTCGAGCCCACAGCACAGCTGTCGCCCTTAACCGCAATGGCGCGTGGCACATTCCGAAGGATCTACGTCTCCATCGGTGACGTCTTCGGGTCCCACCGCTCTCGCCTATCTTTTCAATTCTCTGGCACGTGGTACACATCCATGCACCCACGTACATTCCAAGCAAAAATCCAACGGTTAGGTCCCCTCTCAGATCTACGACGTAGATCTTTTCAACGTTTCGAGGTTTCGGGCATCGAGAGTTCGTGCATCCCACATCTCGAACTTCTGTTTGCCGAAATCCCGAATTACGGTTTACTCTTCCACTTGATCCGACGGTCAAGTCCTCTCCTACGATCTACGGTGTAGATCGTTTTGGGAATCCGTGTTTCGCTAACTCGCGACTTGCAAACAAAAGGGTCTTCCTTTTTGGTTTCCCGAGTACCGAAATGTCGTCCGACAGCCACGTGGCTTCCCCGATGGACGGTCCTAACGAATTTCGGGATTTCGTGTATCACGATTTCCACGTTCCTGTGCAACTCCAAAGGGTCTTTAAACCCTATTCAAATTCTCCAGATCTGACGGTCACAAGGGTTTGCCTTCTCTTCCGAACAGATCCTAAGGCTCCAACACTTCTGGTGTGGAGTCCTCTCTCCTTGTGGCTATATACCACACCGGCTACGGTTTCACAACACTGCTATATCTCCTGAGCTTGTAAGCACGTCAAGTAACTCCTTGACACATCTGGAGCATTCCAAGGTCCAAAACCGGTCCTCCAGACACAATTTCTCCTCACACCCTCGGTCCAAAGACCACTCAATTGGCCCATCTAGGCTCAGTGTCAAAACCTTGGCTCTGATACCAAATTGTAGCAACCTTTCTGTTACCATACTTCACGGAAATATAACAATAATTCTCTGATTATAAAACAACATGCATTTAAGCAAGAAATACATTTAAGCTCAGAGTAAGCATAAGAATTATTACTAACATAAATAATCCATGGAATTAACATTAATCCAAATGCACAGCAGAATACATGATAATTATAATACATAGAGATACAGGAACATAATTAAAGCATCATCTAGTACTTATCTTAGAAACAGTGGTAGTTCCACCAACCAAGTGCAGGCCTTCCACGAACCTCCCAGCCTTAGACCACACTGCTCGTCAGCTCAGCAGTGGGTCACCCCCGAGCTGGGACTAAGCTCCACCCCCAAGGCAGGTAATCCTAGGCTAGGCTGAGGTTACAGAGAAAACACACAGTCACAAGGAAGGAATTCTTTCCCAGGAACCACTCATGCTCACTGCCCACAGACTCTCCTTCCCCACATCCCTGTTCCACCCCAAGAGTATACACCTTCTCTGTCACCTAGACTTGGCTCACCAGCCTATAAAACATATTTACAATTCATTTCATACATCTGACTTACAAAGGGTTCGATCTTGGGGACACTACAATGAGCATGTAGCGGTATGACACTACCATTCAGCTGGTCACCATGCCAGGGTAGTGGCTCTTGGTGGCATACCCAAGAGAAAGGGGGTATCATCACGAGCCAACCTTCTCATCTTTGTGAAATGCTTGTGAGTAACATTGTCACCACTGGTCACCACGCCAGGGCAGTGTCCCCTAACTAATCTCTTGAAAGAAAAAGCAATAAGATAAAAAGATAAAAGGCATTGAATGGGCTTGGAAACATTTGCATCCATGACAAGGTGCAGCTCACCCTCTTCAAAGACACCCACAGGTAAGCCATACTTTCCCCTATCATTACTGCACCCATTGCTCAAACATCCCTACACCACCTCATACACTGACATGGCTTGGATTTGTCTTCACCTGGAAACATCCCACGTCCAATAAGAATTATCCTAGTAGGACCTCCTAACGTCCTCTCCAAACCTAGCTTGTAGAATAACATAACGTCTTTGAGCACTTGTCTGGGAAAAGGGGGTTTTATGCACATGTTTAGATAACTTGACTATTGGATGTGATTGACATTGCTATGATCCCTGTGACTTATGAACCCATGGAGGGCGTACTTCTTGTTGTTGCAGGGCCACACCCGACGGACAGGTACACATGGGGAGATGATTAGTTCAGACCTCCATAGGGATAAAAGCCCACCATATGGATGTTGAGACCCCAGCCAGAGGCAGACACATGTCAGAGGCTTGCACTAGAGAGAGAGGAGAACGTTCCACCAGAGACGGTCTGGCAGGCCTGGACCAAGGGGGGTCTTGCCCTCCCACTATGATGTTGGCCTTAGAAGGCCCATGACGTCACCTTTGTGACCCTTGTCGTCACCCAGCGTTTGATGGACACTTTGGAGGCAGTTGTGTGCCAAGTGGCATGTGTGGCTTGATCCAGAGGCCTTGGGAGGCCTAACGTTTTGCTCCTGGAGGCCAACATTTCACCAGAGAGGCCTAACGTCACCTTAAAGGGGCATGG
>ML812990.1:0-15429 GCA_009831015.1 Picea engelmannii | reverse complement strand
CCATGCCCCTTTAAGGTGACGTTAGGCCTCTCTGGTGAAATGTTGGCCTCCAGGAGCAAAACGTTAGGCCTCCCAAGGCCTCTGGATCAAGCCACACATGCCACTTGGCACACAACTGCCTCCAAAGTGTCCATCAAACGCTGGGTGACGACAAGGGTCACAAAGGTGACGTCATGGGCCTTCTAAGGCCAACATCATAGTGGGAGGGCAAGACCCCCCTTGGTCCAGGCCTGCCAGACCGTCTCTGGTGGAACGTTCTCCTCTCTCTCTAGTGCAAGCCTCTGACATGTGTCTGCCTCTGGCTGGGGTCTCAACATCCATATGGTGGGCTTTTATCCCTATGGAGGTCTGAACTAATCATCTCCCCATGTGTACCTGTCCGTCGGGTGTGGCCCTGCAACAACAAGAAGTACGCCCTCCATGGGTTCATAAGTCACAGGGATCATAGCAATGTCAATCACATCCAATAGTCAAGTTATCTAAACATGTGCATAAAACCCCCTTTTCCCAGACAAGTGCTCAAAGACGTTATGTTATTCTACAAGCTAGGTTTGGAGAGGACGTTAGGAGGTCCTACTGGGATAATTCTTATTGTACGTGGGATGTTTCCAGGTGAAGACAAATCCAAGCCATGTCAGTGTATGAGGTGGTGTAGGGATGTTTGAGCAATGGGTGCAGTGATGATAGGGGAAAGTATGGCTTACCTGTGGGTGTCTTTGAAGAGGGTGAGTTGCACCTTGTCATGGATGCAAATGTTTCCAAGCCCATTCAATGCCTTTTATCTTTTTATCTTATTGCTTTTTCTTTCAAGAGACTAGTTAGGGGACACTGCCCTGGCGTGGTGACCAATGGTGACAATGTTACTCACAAGCATTTCACAAAGATGAGAAGGTTGGCTCGTGATGATACCCCCTTTCTCTTGGGTATGCCACCAAGAGCCACTACCCTGGCATGGTGACCAGCTGAATGGTAGTGTCATACCGCTACATGCCCATTGTAGTGTCCCCAAGATCGAACCCTTTGTAAGTCGGATGTATGAAATGAATTGTAAATATGTTTTATAGGTTGGTGAGCCAAGTCTAGCTGACAGAGAAGGTGTATACTCCTGGGGTGGAACAGGCATGTGGGGAAGGAGAGTCTGTGGGCAGTGAGCATGAGTGGTTCCTGGGAGAGAATTCCTTCCTTGTGACTGTGTGTTTTCTCTGTAACCTCAGCCTAGCCTAGGATTCCCTGCCTTGGGGGTGGAGCTTAGTTCCAGCTCGGGGGTGACCCACTGCTGAGCTGACGAGTAGTGTGGTCTAAGGTTGGGAGGTTCGTGGAAGGCCTGCACTTGGTTGGTGGAACTACCACTGTTTCTAAGATAAGTACTAGATGATGCTTTAATTATGTTCCTGTATCTCTGTGTATTATAATTATCATGTATTCTGCTGTGCATTTGGATTAATGTTAATTCCATGGATTATTTATGTTAGTAATAATTCTTATGCTTACTCTGAGCTTAAATGTATTTCTTGCTTAAATGCATGTTGTTTTATAATTAGAGAATTATTGTTATATTTCCGTGAAGTATGGTAACAGAAAGGTTGCTACAATTTGGTATCAGAGCCAAGGTTTCGACACTGAGCCTAGATGGGCCAGTTGAGTGGTCTTTGGACCGAGGGTGTGAGGAGAAATTGTGTCTGGAGGACTGATTTCGGACCCTGGAATGCTCCAGATGTGTCAAGGAGTTACTTGACGTGCTTACAAGCTCAGGAGGTATAGCGGTGTTGTGAAACCGTAGCCAGTGTGGTATATAGCCACAAGGAGAGAGGACTCCACACCAGAAGTGTTGGAGCCTTAGGATCTGTTCGGAAGAGAAGGCGAACCCTTGTGACCGTCAGATCTGGAGAATTTGAATAGGGTTTAAAGACCCTTTAAAGTTGCACAGGAACGTGGAAATCGTGATACGCGAAATCCTGAAATTCGTCAGGACCGTCCATCAGGGAAGCCACGTGGCTGCCAGACGACATTTCGGTACCCGGGAAACCAAAAAGGAAGACCCTTTTGTTCGCAAGTCGCGAGTTAGCAAAACACGGATTCCCAAAACGATCTACATCGTAGATCGTAGGAGAGGACTTGACCGTCGTATCAAGTGGAAGAGTAAACCGTAATTCGGGATTTCGGCAAACAGAAGTTCGAGATGTGGGATGCACGAACTCTCGATGCTCGAAACCTTGAAAAGATCTGCGTCGTAGATCTGAGAGGGGACCTAACCGTTGGATTTTTTCTTGGAATGGACGTGGGTGCATGGATGTGTACCACGTGCCAGAGAATTGAAAAGATAGGCGAGAGCGGTGGGACCCGAAGACGTCACCGATGGAGACATAGATCCTTCGGAATGTGCCACGCGCGACTGCGGTTAAGGGCGATAGCTGTGCTGTGGGCTCGAAGAATAAAGTAAATCAGAATTTCGGATTTCGGGGATTGTAGTGACAAGGAGTTAGGAGTCACTGCATAGTGAACTCCCGGGTACCGAAAACCTGAAGTCTCGAAGTCCCGAAGCTATCGGAGACTGAAGAACCATAACAGGTTTTAAGGGCGACAGCTGTGCTGTGGGCCCGGAGAGCAAGGAAATCGAAATTTCGGATTTCGGAGATTGTAGCGACAAGGAGTTAGGAGTCACTACATAGTGAACTCTCGGGTACCGAAAACCCGAAGTTTCGAAGTCTCGAAATTTGCAGAGCCGAACAGAGCTCAGAAAACTTTGTGAAGTCAAAACGTTTTTCTTGTTCACGTTGGCTTATGAATGTTGTAAGTTTTCTTGAAGGTTTAAGGGCCTGACAAACTTCGGATTGGTTGCACATTGTGTGTGCAGAGTTCAACGAGTGTCAGGACAGCCAAGAATAGACGCCGAGTAAGGAAATGGAAGAGGTGCGGAGTGCCTCCATTTCAGAGGACGAAAGAGAAGGAAAGGATGTCAACCTGGGAGTCGAAGGAACAAACTCTAATGGGCATGGAAAAGAGATAGATAAAGAAGGACGTATGATGAAAGTTGAAACTCATTGAAAAATTGCAGAAAGATGCCCAGGCTCGCCGAGCTAATAGCCGAAAGCTCATGAAAATCAGGGATCGACAGGGTGAATTCAACTTAAAAATGTTGAAGAGCCTGGAAAGAATAGAAAAGAAATTGGAAAAAGAGAGTGACACAAGTAGATCAAGAAGTGTCAGAACCCTTGAGAGGAGAAGAAGATCGAGGAGTGGTAGCAGACATTACTGTCTCTCCTCGAAGCATTTTGGCAGGGAAACACACAGTAGTTCAAGCCCGTTCCCTACCAGAAAAAACCGAAAATCTGGAAAGGATGAATTGAAAGGGGAGATGAATAAGATCAAGCCTCCAACGTTTGATGGAGATCATAAGAAGGAGGAAGATGCTGAGACATGGTTGCTTGGCATGAAGAAATATTTCCAACTGCAGAACTACTCCGCTCATGCAGAAGGAAGAATTGCGATGTACTAGCTAAAAGGAAAAGCATCCATGTGGTGGGATCAATTTGTGCAAGTGCAACACATCAGAGAAAAAGATATCATGTGGAAGGAGTTTAAGAGGTATTTCGAGAAGAAATACCTGACCAAAAGATATTATGACAGAAAGATAAAGGAGTTCTTCGAACTCAAGCTAGGCAGCTTGACCATTGATGAGTACGAACGAAGTTTCTTGGAACTGCTGAAGTATGTTCCATTCATCAAAGATGAGACTGTCAAGATTCAGAGAGATCTGAGTGGATTACCACCTTCCATCGGTGATAAGATTCAGTATGATGATCCTAAGACTATGGAAGAAACAATAAGAAGGGTGAAATGCGTGTATGAACAACAAAGAGAAAGGCCTATCCTTCAAAAGGCTTGGGATGACCAGAAGAGGTTTAAGAAGGAACATAGGCAGAAGGGGAACAAGCCTCCCTTTTTCAGGAACAGTCCTTGGGGACAGTCATCTTTTAGAGAGCCTAGGAAAGTTGAAGGGAGTGAGCAAATGCCAAGACCGCCACCTATGGAGTGTTGGGGCTGTAAAGGGAACCATAGGTACAGAGATTGCCCCCACAGAAAAGATAAAGCAAGATCTGTCCATACTGTTCAGCAAGCTGAAATAGTGGAGGATATGGGCAGTAGAATGCCAAGGATCTACGCAGCCCTGGACAACAAACAAGCAGAATTTTTAAATCGCACATGATTGAAGTGGAAGGTATGATTAACAAGCGACCACTCATTATTTTAATTGATTTAGGGGCTAGCCATAGTTATGTAGATCCTAGGGTGGTGGAAAGTTTGCGTTTAACAAGAAGCAAACATGAAAAGTCTTGGCTAGTGCAGTTAGCCACAGGAACCAAAAGGAAGGTCATTGAATTGGTTAAGTCCTGTTCAGTGGACATGGGTGGATTGAGCACTAAGGCTGAATTGAATATTCTGCCTTTAGGCTCTTACGACTGCTTAATTGGGATGGACTGGTTGGACCAACACCATGCCCTTCTGGACTGCCGTAACAAGAGGTTTACATGCTTGGACGAAGAGGGAAATCAGGTAACAGTCCAAGGAATTCCCAGAGCCATGGCTGTTAGAGAAATCTCAACCATGCAACTGAAGAAGTGTTACAGGAAAGGCTGTCAATTATTTGCAGCTCATGCGGAAGAAGCATCCAGAGATGCAGTCTCAAAGATTGGAGACCATGAGGTACTCACAGAGTTCAAAGACGTATTTCAGGAGGTACCTGGACTACCTTCGAAGAGGGACATCGATTTTTCTATAAATTTGATGCCTGGAGCAGCTCTAGTTTCGAAGGCTCCTTATAGAATGAGTACGCCAGAGCTGAAAGAGTTGCAATTGTAGCTTGAAGAGCTTTTGAAGAAGGGGTACATTCGCCCAAGCGTGTCACCTTGGGGAGCCCCGGTCCTATTCGTGAAGAAGAAAGATGGGACGTTGAGGCTATGCATTGATTTCCGGCAGTTGAATAAGGTAACTGTCAAGAACAAGTATCCTCTACCAAGGATTGATGATCTTTTCGATCAGTTGAAGGGTGCGAGAATATTTTCGAAGATAGATCTCAGATTGAGATATCACCAGGTAAGAATAAAGGATGAGGACATCAGCAAGACTGCCTTTAGAACAAGGTACGGTCATTGTGAATTCACAGTGGTGCTGTTTGGACTGACAAACACACCTGCTGTTTTCATGTGCTTAATGAATGGTGTATTCAGGGAGTATTTAGACAAGTTTGTCATAGTCTTCCTGGATGACATCTTGGTGTATTCCAAGTCGGAGGAAGAGCATGAACAACACTTGAGAATGGTTCTGCAAGTGTTGAGAGAACACCAGTTGTATGCCAAGCTGAGCAAATGCTTATTTTATCAAAGGCAGATCCATTACTTGGGACATATTATTTCAGAAGAGGGGATCGATGTGGATCCTGAAAAGGTTGAGGCCATCCGAGAATGGTCAACGCCAAGGAATGTGGCGGAAGTTAGATCTTTTATGGGTCTGGCAGGCTATTACAAAAGGTTTATAGCAGGGTTCTCAAAGTTAGCTCACCCTATTACTTCCTTGCAAAGGAAGGAGATGAAGTTTTAGTGGACTGAAGAGTGAGAGCAATTTCTAGCGATTGAAGCAGCTGTTAACCAGCGCTCCAATCCTGAAGATTGCAGATCCAAATATGGATTTCATGGTGTGCACAGATGCGTGTAAGGAGGGACTGGGAGGATTTCTCAGCCAAAAGGGATTTGTAATCTATTATGAATCCCGAAAGATGAAAGAGCATGAAAGGAATTATGCCACTCACGATTTGGAGCTGGCAACAATCGTCCACGCTTTGAGGAAATGGAGACATTACCTCATGGGAAGGAGATTCGAATTGAGAACAGACCACAACGGTTTGAAGTATTTATTTGATCAACCGACTTTAAATGCCAGGCAAACCAGATGGCTGGAGTTTCTGTGTGAATATGACTTTGATATCAAGCATATCAGAGGGAAAGAAAACAAGGTGGCTGATGCACTCAGCAGAAAAGTGCACGCATTACATGCTACAGCTGATTTGCAGTATAGAGGTCTGGTAGCAAAGCTACAACAACGTGAGAGACCACAGACCAAGGAAAGTTACACCTTGGAAGCTGATGGCTTCGGTAAAAAACAAAGTGTACATACCCAATGTCCAAGAATTGAAGTTGGCAATTCTAAAAGAAATGCATAATGTGACGTATGTCGGACATCCTGGTTATCAGAAAACTGTAGCGGCAGTCAAAAGCCATTACTTTTGGCCGGGTCTGAAGAAAGAAATCACTGAATACATGGCCAGATGTATGGAGTGCCAGAAAGTTAAGGCTGAGCATAGGCACCCAGCAGGGTTGCTGCAGCCTTTATCCATTCCTGAGTGGAAATGGGAAGTGGTGACAATGGATTTTATCACAGGATTGCCCAAAACAAGCAAGCAACATGATTCAATCATGGTGGTGGTGGACAAGCTTACAAAAGCTGCCCATTTTATTCCACTGAAAACCACTCAGAAGGCAGCAGATGTTGCTGATATCTTCTTAAAAGAAGTGGCATGCTTGCACGGAATTCCTAAGACAATTGTGTCTGATAGGGACCCAAAATTCACCTCGAATTTCTGGAAAGGACTGTTTAAGGGATTCAGAACGAATCTGAACTTTAGTACAATGTATCATCCTGAGTCTGATGGACAGACAGAGAGGGTGAACAGAGTAATAGAAGACATACTGAGAATGTATGTGATGGATAAACCATCAAGGTGGGGAGACTACCTGCATTTGGTAGAATTCGCCTACAATAATGGGTATCATACATCGTTGAAGATGAGCCCATTCGAAGCACTTTATGGAAGAAAGTGCAACACTCCAGTGAGCTGGGATAATCCAACTGACAGAGCAGTAGTTGGGCCTGAGGTGCTCAAAGAGATGGAAGACCAAATGATAAGATTTAAACAGAATCTAAAAGATGCCCAGGACAGGCAGAAAAGTCACGTTGATAGTAACAGAAACCACAGAGAATTCAAAGTGGGTGACCACGTTTTCCTGAAAGTGAAAACTAATAGGAGTTCCCTGAAGTTGGGAAGTTGTGCCAAGTTGGTAGCAAGATTTTGTGGGCCGTTTGAAATCCTGGAAAGGATTGGGCTAGTTGCATACATGCTTGCATTACCTGCATCTATGACTGTACATAATGTGTTTCATGTTTCACTGCTTAAGAAATATATACCTGATGCTAATCATGTTATCGATTGGAATGTGATTCAGGTGGAACCAGAAGGTGTCCTGCAAGTGCATCTTGTGCGCATATTGGACAGGAAAAACAAACAGCTCCGGAATCGAGCTATAGAGCTTGTAAAGGTCCAGTGGACCTGGTACGGCCTTGAGAACGCGACATGGGAGCATGCAGATGCTATGCGGGCAGAGTACCGGCATCTTTTTGAAAATTTTGAAAAGCTTGTAGAGACAGTGTAAGGTTGCATTGAGGACAGTGCAAAAATAAGGGAGGGGGATTGTAGTGTCCCCAAGATCGAACCCTTTGTAAGTCGGATGTATGAAATGAATTGTAAATATGTTTTATAGGTTGGTGAGCCAAGTATATATAAGTTGGTGGGCTTATGTGATTGTTAGGCCAGAGAGCCTAAGGTTTGAAGGCCAAGAGCCTGATTTTTATACTTGTATGTATGCAACACATTAATAAAATATAAACACTACCATGTGCAGGTCGACACGATGAATGAGTGATGGGGGACTAAGCATCCATAGAGAGGGCAAGGGATTAGGGGCTGGAAGGTGGAAAAGGGGCTAAGTGTTAAGCCTATGGGGCTTAAGCCTTGGGAATAATAATTTAATATTATTCCAAAGGACATGTGAATAATATGTCTTATCCTAAGTTCTTTTGGAAGGACAAGCAACTTCCAAATGGAAGGAACGCATGCAGTTGCATGGGTGACAAATGTCAACCTTGGCCCATGCAAATAAAGGGTTGAGATGAGTCGTGATGGGGGTTCTCCTCCATTCGAACTGATCTTCGGAACTGTACGTCCGACCCAACCTCTGTAAGAACAAACCTGTACACCCTTTGAAAAAGGGCAGCTGTGTTGATTCGGGAGAACCTGTGTTAATTTCTGAAAAGCCGAAGCATCCTCTGTCTGAGCATCGAGCCTATGCGTGGAGTCTTGTCCGAAGCCATATCCGTGAGACCATCCGCCATTGTTGAACCTGTTGGAAAGCCCGTGTCTGTTTTCCCCGTTGGTTGTTGTGGCCATGCAGTGCTGGACTGCGTGGGGCTTGTTGGCCAGTTGTACAACACTCTCTCCAGGTGAGAGAGGTGATTGAGGTTGGAAGAACAGGTTGTTGGCCTGTGAGTGATTCTCTCCAGGTGAGAGAGTGTGCAGAGGAAGGAGAGAACTTCTGGAAGGAACTCCTGTAGCTGCCACAGAGCTCGGAGACTTCTGGTCCGGTATATTGCTGTAACCCAAGGCAAGGGAGGTTAGCAGCCGAAGGGCTGTCTAGGTGACAGAGAAGGTGTAAACTCCTGGGGTGGCACAGGCATGTGGGGAAGGAGAGTCTGTGGGCCGTGAGCATGAGTGGTTCCTGGGACATAATTCCTTCCTTGTGACTGTGTGTTTTCCCTGTAACCTCAGCCTAACCTAGGATTTCTTGCCTTGGGGGTGGAGCTTAGTCCCAGCTCGGGGGTGACCCACTGTTGAGCTGACGAGCAGTGTGGTCTAAGGCTGGGAGGTTCGTGGAAGGCCCGAACTTGGTTGGTGGAACTACCACTGTTTCTAAGATAAGTACTAGATGATGCTTTAATTATGTTCCTGTATCTCTGTGTATTATAATTATCATGTATTCTGCTGTGCATTTGGTTTAATGTTAATTCCATGGATTATTTATGTTAGTAATAATTCTTATGCTTACTTTGAGCTTAAATGTATTTCTTTCTTAAATGCATGTTTTATAATCAGAGAATTATTGTTATATTTCCGCGAAGTATGGTAACAGAAAGGTTGCTACACCCATGGACCTAATAGGCTGGCTCGTGATGAGAACCCCTATCCTCCAACTAGGTCTTGATTTTATTATTTTATGGGTCCCTCTGTTTCTTGCTGAGAAGCTTTTTATTGCTTTCTCAGGGATGCCTGGGTGAAGCATCTGAAGGTTTCGTCCTTTTGGCTTTTATCTTTTGCCAGCTACTTTTACCCTCTCGACCTTTAGCCCCTTCTTCCCACAAGGTAAGGTACAACCCTTTGCTAGCTTGGCAAGCCCAACGCTCGAACCAATGTAGGGGATGGATGAGAGGGAAAAAGATGAAAAGTGATAAGTATGGTGGGAATGGACGATGACCGTTCATGAACCCACCCAGTGGCAATTCAAACCATATGGGAACCAACTTGCTAGGGCATCCTATCATTACCCTCAGGTGTGGACAAGTGGAAAGGCATAAGGTCCAAGCACACGTCAAAAGTAAAAAGAATTAAATGCACATATTCAAATGTTTTGAGAATCATAGTGACACATACCATGATACTCCGACTCATTAGCTCATGGAGCAAGACCAACTACCGTCGAAGGACTAGGCCGATGGGATGGATGCTGCTGCTGCTGACAAAGTGGAGGCGCTGAAGATGAAAGATGGGCCCTCCAGGGCCAGGCTCAAATCAATATGGCTCTCGGTACTCCATGTCTAGGACCTGTGGGCCTCGAGACATAATCTCCTTAGTTATCCCTAGGCTAGGGGATAACACTCACCAACAAGCGATCCTCCAAGTCATGCAGTGCTAACGGTCTATGTCCAACCGCACCCCAATAGTTTGGGCTATCGTTTGTAAGAGTGCTCTCATCATCATCGCTCGATGCACTCTGTGATACCATGCTATGATGGGACTCATGTGCGATATCGTCCTCCACACATGACTCGTGTGGCAAATGATCCATATCCCCTGGCGATCTCCTAGGCACCCTTCCTCCATCATACATGGGTATCATCATGCCCTCATCATCATAATGGGTGTCATGAGTGGGATGGGAAGCTGAATGTGCATCGTAGCTGGGTGCTAGCATACCCTCCTCAACATAAGCATCCTCAAAGTTTATGCCATCAATCTGCTTGTCAAAGGTGCTGGTGTCATGGATGTCATGGGACACCGCTAATGGTGCATGTAGTGTTGTTGTGCCATCATTCTCATAGTCAATATAGGTGGACAAGACGTTTCACCCTCGTCATTAATACTAGTGACAGACCCTTGTCAACATACTAGTGTTAATGGCCTCATCATAGACCACTGCTTGGTCCTCCTCATCATGGTTGGATGCATGCTCCTCCATATGGGAATGTGCCTCTGCCACCAATGGATCCCTCAACTCTTCTGCCATATCTTCCTTCAATCTTCGTCTTGGGCCATTGAAGGAACCCTCGTCTAGGCCTTTGGGCCAGCTTCCATACTTGATGGAGCAGTAATCTCGAAAGGCCATAGCTGCACAAAACTCTTTACCCTGTGTTAAATACTCTAGATAGTGAGGCATGTACTTGCCTGCTGCTAGTTCCCACTATATTTCAGCCATGAGCTCCTTCTTGGTCTTCATCTTTCCAACCTCAGTTTGTTGTCCTTAACCTCAGTTGACTGCTGCAGATTTCTCTTCCACTGAATACCCCTCAGGCTGGCAAGATCACCAGCTCTGATACCACTGTAAAATCCCCTAGGGTTTTTAACTAGGGTAAAAGAATAAACCAACTTACACAATTTATTTCCCACTATATTTTCTTTTACAGTAAATAGAAAACATAGAATAACCCACCATTTCAAGTGCTTCCATACCTAATGCTCAATTATGATACAATATTAATATCCAATAATAACCACACAGTTTCCCACCATGAATAAGGGCATGTGTAAACAATCAAGAAATAAACAGAGTCAATACTGTCCTAACAGTTCTGTAGCTTATGTTTCCAGCAATGAACAATATCCAATAACCAAACTGCAATTGAAACCAACAGTAAAAGCCTCCAAGCAGTATCCGAACTAGTAACCAATAGTATCTCAAAACAATAACCAAACCGACAGTAAACCCTTTAAGGGTTGTTGTTACATTACATAATCTAATAGTCTATAGATGGTTGCTAATACAAAACAATTTAGTAACCGGAATTTATCAATGATAACCCTAATTTCTACCACAACACAAATAGGTAAACCTGGATAACAAGTCTCCTAGCAATGCTCAGCATACCCTCGCTGCCCTTTTGTCAGCCCCAATGTGTTGATGATTGCATCTTCGTGAGACATTCTTCAGGTCTTCTCCCCAGAGCAATGGGCTGGGTTGACCTGTGCCTTCTCCCTATCTTCTCCTCGATGGAGCGAGCTGGGTTGACCTTGTTCATATTATGGTAGCTGCGGGAGGTATTTACCTCCACGTGTAAACCTGACGAGAATAGAATACTCTGAGAAGCAAGAAGAAACCCTAATGAGTTGGCTAATAACCCTAGAAGACTTGTCGGCTCAAGAAGGTAATTTATATTAGGTTATTAGCCTCCAAGAGAAGAAGTCGGCCAGAAGAAATAATAATATACTAAACAGACAGATACCTAGAATGAGAAGTCGGCCTAGGTAGTTAGCTAGAATTAGTATAAATACAGGAGGCCAGTTCTCATTCTAGCAGGCAGTCTCAGAATTGCAGAGCAACACTTGTGCGCACTGCAGTGCCCAGTTTTGTGCACAGGTTTGAGGAGAGTTGCCGGTGCAACTGCTGCAGCTAGTAGTTACGTTTTCGCTGGCAATATCTCATGGCTAGGGTTTGGACTATCTGATCAGCTCTTGTTGGTGCGCTATCCTTGGGGAAAGATGCGCTACCCTTTGTTTGGCTATCTAGCCTAGGGTTTTCTTTCCGAGTGATTCTCTGTCAAGGTTAAGGTGCTCGGAGGGTGGCTTCGGCCTATGGTTGGGTGACAATAGAGATATTGTCAATGGTAAAACGAGCACATCCATTATATTCTAACAGGTTATGGGCCCACACCTTCTTCATTTTGTCTAACCGCTGGAAGGAAACATAGCCGTAAGGATATTGAGCTCGTTGAAGAACTGTCGCTAGGGTTACTAGCAGGTGCAGTTGCAAAAACACTAATCCTCTCGTTGAGGCACCTTAAGTGAAGGGATTGACCTAATTTTTGGACAGATCAGTGCGCCCTAGCCTAGCGCATCTTCTGATACTCTCAACAAGCCAAGATGTCAAGTTTGAGTTTGTGGTCAAATCTAGGGTTGACCAAGTCAAAACAGCCATGACTTACTCTATGAAGTCATAGAACAAGTTAGGTGGAGCTGCTAACTTCAGAGTGTGGAAGACAAGGATCGACCTCATCCTTGCCAAGAATAAAGTGTTGGATATCGTGAAAGGAAAGATCGTGGAACCAATGGTTGAAGAAGGAAAAGAGAAGGAACCACATAACGTTGCAGTTATGGAGAAGTTCAAAGAAGGTGACATCAATGCTATGAGTATCATTGTGGAATCTATAAAAGACCACTTGATACCCTACATCTCCCATCTTGACTCATCGAAGAAGATGTACGATGCCCTAACAAATCTTTTCTCGGTCAGAAACATTGGACAAGTTATGAGTCTGAAGAATGAGCTCTGTGACATGAATATGAATGATGAGGACAACATAACATCATATTTTGTGAGAATCTCTCAGTTAAGGGATCAACTACAAGCTATTGAAGAGATCATCTCAGAGAAGGAATTGGTAAACATAGTACTCAATGTTCTGCCCAAGACGTGGGATGCATTTGCCGCAAGCATGAACACAAGAAAGGAGTATCCGACACTTGAAGAACTTTGGACTTGCTGTGCTCAAGAAGAATCAAGGATCGGTGCAAAAGAGAAACCCCAAAAGAGGTACGATGATCAAGCCTTCACAACAAGATTCAAGAACTTCAGGAACAAAAGGAAGTTTGGTTTAAAGAGGAAGACAAATCAAGAGAAAGATATTTCAGAAATACAATGCTTCAACTGTCGAAAGTATGGTCACTACAAGAATCATTGTCCCGAGCCAAAGAAAAGGAAGGAGAAACACGTAGTATCAATTGCCGAAGAAAAGGAACCTACAAAGAAGACTAAGCAGGATGAAAGAGACTTCTTCTTCTAAAGGTAAGATTACTCTTCTTATTTCGTGTACATATCTTGTTTGCATCGTCTTTGTACATATCTTGTATATTTATCTCTTGGAAGATAATGTGTTCCGAGAAGAACTATACCTATGGAAGAACAACAAGATAAGGATTGATATCATTAGATAATACACATGAAAGGATGAAATACGTCAAACAAATCATGTGGAAGCTATTGCAAGATAAGTTGAATCAATCATGAAGAGACTTAGAAGAAGCAAAGACAGAAAGAAGTCAACACTCAAGAGGAAATTAGAGAAAGACTTATGACGTTTTGTAGAAGACAACAAGACGAAAGGGTGGACTCCGTTAGACAAAGAGAGCCAATTATATATTGCAGAAGACAATAAGGATGCAGACGAAAGCGTGGAATCTGTTAGACGGAGGGCACCGATTATATGCACTCATACATGAAGCAAGGATTAAGAGGGAGCTAATCCTATGATCCATTGAAGATGATGAAGTATATATCCATGGTAGCAGACATGAAAGACAGTACGTGTCTAGTTCAACCTCAGAAGAAGTCTTCTTCGAAGAGAAGCCTTAAAGTATCTTTGGTTGTCCATCCAAATCCGCGATCTTATGATGAAAGAAAGAAATGGAATCTTTAGGGCATGGAATCTATAAGAAACTCCATGGACCCAAGAGCTAAAGAAAAACATCAGGAAGAACATGAAGATTCCAAGAAAGAAAGAGAAGCCAGAACAACCAATCATTGTATTAAGAATCACAAGATTACCAGCCTGATATGAACTCACTAAAAGCAATCAACTGAAAGTTGTGGTGACGAACAATGTATATAGGCAAGCATTGCAAGATCCAGAACTAGGGGTTCTGCCAGATGGAGGGAGAAGACTATGATGATTACTTGTTCCAGTATATCAGACATGCCTCTACATGAGTCATTATATCATCCACAATATCCATGGGTTGGAGTTCTACATCAGATGAATGTTAAGAAAGTTCTCCAGAGAAATTGAATAAAGAGCGTATGAAGAGCAACCTCAAGACTTTGAGGCATAGACCCTTGTATGCAGATGGATGAAGATAACTTGGTAGAGAACCTCCAGTGCACAGCAAAAGCGTGGTGAAGAATCTCTATAACAAAGATATTATATCAGAATGATTGCTCAGAAGATCAGGATGATGGATTGCCAATCCATGACAAAGATTTCATGATGACAGAAGAAGTGCCACATGGATATGTTCCAGTTTGACTCTTGGCACGATATTGTGAGCTAGCAAGAGGAATCCAACAATGATATACCTTATTGACCAGAGCTACATGAAGCCTTCAGAAGAAAACCAGTGTTCCAGATCGAAGTACATTTGAAATGAAGCATTACATTATCTGTGATGAAGTCCAGAAAGGAGAAAGTGGTTCTCCAATACATATCTCCACAGATGAGCAGATAAGCAAACATTTTGGTAAACGCTTTTGTTCAAAATGAAAGAGTTTGCATACTCACGTTGGAGCTCGTGGAGATGACTTCCTTATTGAAAAAGGAAGAGATGACTCCTAGGTTGGGAGGGAGCATTGATGTATTATTGATTGATGGACAATCATTTTTCAGTTCGAAGAATGGTCCAAGATGAGCAGATTCTTTCCTGTTCGGAAAGTGGATTGAGATTTCTGACGGACAACGATTTCCCATTGTGGTTAACATGGGAAGTGGTCCAGATTGCTGATTTACCATAGACAACGACTTCCCATTGTGGTTAACATGGGGAGTGGTCTAGGGCAGTCTCTCTTCTTGAGGGTTACTCAAGAAGACTGGCCCGCTTCGCCGGACAATGATTTCTCATTGTGGTTAACATGAGGAATGGTCCGTTTTGGAGGTTGGTACAGGACAGTTTTTTCCTCGTGGTTAACAGAGGAAATGGTCCGGACAGTCATTCCTTA
This sequence comes from Picea engelmannii, assembly GCA_009831015.1. Classification (NCBI taxonomy): domain Eukaryota; kingdom Viridiplantae; phylum Streptophyta; class Pinopsida; order Pinales; family Pinaceae; genus Picea; species Picea engelmannii. Next base: position 346 of record ML812990.1, on the reverse strand, counting down.
CGGTGTATTCATTCTTTCCAGGTTTCACTTTGTTTAGTGTTGGAGGAATGGCCCAGGGTGGGGAATGGTCCAGGCTCAACAATCAGGGACAGACCTTCCTTAGGGCAGATTCATTCTCTCCAGGCAAGGCTGTTGGGAGCGGGAGCGCGGAGCGGGAAGCGGGAGCGGGAGCGGGAGCGGGAAGCGCATATTTTCAAAAATGCCCGGGAGCGGGAGCGTTTTTTATATAATACATAAAAAATATATATTTTGATGCATATATATATATATATATATATAAAACATACAGAATGTTGAATCAATTGCAAAAAACATGAAAACATAGATATAAGATCATTTAACTAAT
>ML812989.1:207850-223259 GCA_009831015.1 Picea engelmannii | reverse complement strand
GTAAGATGAGGAAAAAGAATTTCATTATAGTTGGGTTCTTATGCTGCTTAGTATGGTCCTATGGAAACTGTCGCCAGGATTTACCATTGACATGGCAGCTACACACTCATTTTTTCCCCCCAATTCCTACCCTTACAACACTCCAAGAATGCAGACACCCGGGAGCGCATTTCGGATTCTTTCCATCAGTGGTACACCCAGCCATTAAACACTTCAAATGAAAGAGTTTGTATCTCGACATATTTACCAGGTATGAGCATCACGTACTGTTCAAATGTATTTTCCATAATGTTATCATATATCCCCATGTGGCTACAGATAGCACTGAGGTTTTTCTTCCCTTATGTATCATAGAAAGGGATATTATCACAGAAGTGGAGTCATGGCTAGCCTCAACACGGCCCCCCTTCAAAGAAATCCATTAAGTGGGATCCATATCATATCGATCGTTTCCCGAAATGAAGAACACAGAGTATTACCATTCTGCTAAGGGTTCCCCACTCCCCAATCACAATGATCGGGATACAACTCCAGTTAAAAAGCGTAAGTGAGGCATTAAGACTCAAAGCCTCATGTAGATAACCATTTATTATGAATCTCTTGATGACCCCCCCTCTCTTCTTCATCCAACCCTGGTCATCGAAGAAACCCCTTGGTCGCACATCAACTTAACCCCCCCTCCATCTCTAGTAAACGCCAACGCACCTCTCCCCATCACCCAACCAAAGAAATTTTGCATAGCTCACCCCAACAAGTCGAGAAGTTATTGAAAGAAATATCTACACACTTAGCCAAATAGAAAGTATCCCACAATGATATGAGCATGAAAATGAAACTTATGGCCTAGAAATTCTCCTCACCTCCAGTCGAACCTATTTCCCATTCAATGGCCTGTGTTGATCCCCTTGTACGAATTCCACCTAATTCAGACCCAACCAGCCTATATTTGTCTCAATTAACTATAGCCGACATCCCCCATTTTATCACCTTCCTGGTCCATGAGTGGAGGGAATACCAGCAATCTATCTAGTAGGAAATCACCCAAGACCATATCATTTTGGAACAAGAGAAGTCTAGTCATAATACCACCCACTCTCAGTTACACAATGAATGTCACGGAAAGCACTGCAGGAGTGGCACTTGGTGGAAATCACCGCCCATGCCGACACTCAGAGTCGATATACCTCACTGCGTACATATCATTCGGCACTGGTCTCCACTCTGAGTGAGACATGTTCCCGCATCCCCAATATGGCCTCAGAGCAACTAGCTCTTCCATCCCTTTAGAAAATGAAATCAATCGACGAGCATATGTGAGCACTACAACTACAGAATAATGCACTCCAATACCAGCTACAACATGACTCCCCAAAATAATTTTCTCTCCAACAATAAATTTCCCAAGAAGCCAAAGTCATTCAGAACGGTGGAAACCTAACCGAACACTTACCAATCTGTTCACTCAAAGTTTTAATCTGTGGGACTATTTAACAAACCCCATAGAACTCACAACTCTCTTTTATCATACTCGAGCCCTGCAAGATGAGGTTTTGCAGAAAAACTAAGACGTTAGTTCTCTACCCCTGAAAAAGTGTACCATGGCTATGAATGTTGTGGCTACATGAACGAAGGAAATCACTTCCTCTCGGGCATAGAAACAAAAGATGCAAGACCTCATAACTTCATTGATTGAGAAATCTATGGACTGGTATACTCAACTTTCCAACCTTCACACCACTTCCAACCTCTTGGTTAAGAAACTCAGTACCATGGACATCACTCTGTCCATAGTCACAGCTGAGATCACAGAAACATTCGTTTGGATCACCCAATCCCTTCAAGAACGCTTTTATGAGCTTGAGTGCCAGTTCATGGAATTTTTGAAGAACATAAAGGGCACGATGTCATTCGTTGCAAATATCATTCCATAAAGTAGTTGGCTCGAGGAAAATCTAGGTAATAGTAGTGGGGGCTTGTTAGCACCCAAAGTTTTGGGTCCATTTTTTCCCGCACGCACAAATGAAACTTGTTTGCACTCATCCAATAGTTTTGCAGGCACCTAAGGAGATGCACGAAAGAATTCCATAGTGCATGCATCGAACTTTGTTTTGTTGAGAATCGCACCAAGTTTAAAGGTGGTCAAGGGTGCATCGATCCAAGTTTTTTCAATTGAGTGTGAGAGTCTGATTTTTGCTAGTTACGTCAAAAATAAAAAAGAATCTCGTCGGAAGCAAGAAAGGAATCACCAAGATATGTCCCAAAATGATTACTGCTAGTAGTATATGAAGACATGGAGTAGCTAGAATATGATTTGGTCGGGGTTGTTAAGATTTCCCTTGGTGCAGAAAACCTACGTGGAGCCTCATCAGGTACCAGAAGTGTGAGAGGTCATTATATAAGACAATCGAGTGGAGCAGAATAGTGAAGGACAATGCTCCCCATCAAAAATATATATAAATGATAGCTCTCATCTCTTAAAATAGGGTGGTGAATTGGGGAATTCAATAATACTAAATCTTTGACTTAGCCTATTGCAGTCTTATGTTGTATGGAGAAGTCTCCTAGGTCTTGTATCTGTCTAAGTCTTACATTTTAGTGCAAGACGCATATTGTTGTATTCCCATTGTTTTATAGTAATGAGATGAAGTATTATATTATGAAACTCTATTATTCGGCACGTTGTATCTCTCTAATATGATCGGATACATTCAGTAATAAAACAATGCCAGTTATGTTATATTATTTGTTTTTCGTTAATGAGTAACACATGTGCATATATTGTGTTAATTCTTAGTCCATGTGAGATTATCAAGTATGAGCTACATGGATTCCATTTGCAGTTCTATTAGTTATGTTTGATCCTCCATCCCTGACACAAGACCTTATGGTCTCTGTGATCCTCTATGCATCTTGGGTGAGACCTTCTTCGGCCTCAGTCGAGGATTGATATGCTATTTCTTAGGGGATTTTGTTGGAAATGCTCTAGATGAACCTTGGGTCTTAAACCCCTCAGTGTCATGAAGGTCAGTGTGCTCACACACATGTATTGAAGCAGCAACATTGAATATATTAGCACCAACATGTATAATTAAATTTGTCAGATGGAGATAGATATTGAAGAGACTCTTGTTAACTATGGAATTTGACTCTAATACCCATCGAAGGGTTTCCCATACAATGAAAAAAGAGAGAGCTATGTGAAGGGAGTTGAATCATGCCAACACGAACTTGGAATGAATTATACTTGAAAGAAACCCTAACACCTATAGATGAGGGGTGTGAGTGATGTTGACAAAGATGAGGAAGGCAGAATAACACATATAGGGATAGTTAGAGTCATTTTTGCATGTGGGAGATATACTCACAGAGGAAATAACATATGCATTTATGCATGTGGGAGATAGACTCACAGAGTGAATAATTGGATCAATTCCTACACGAGAGAGGAGGGAATCATGGATTTAGAATTTCTTTGATGTCATTTTCAGGCTAGGTATGGGTAGAGAATGAGTGACTCCACACTTACATTATTTTTCATTAGCTCGCATCATGCATATATACAAGAGGAAGTGACATTTGGTTTCATCTTCCAAGATGTCCAAATGACTCTTCCTATCATCTCTGACTCTTTGTATTCTTCCTGAATAATATTTACAAAATACCATAATCATGAGGATTAGGTATACAACAAACTCAATGAAAAAACTTGACAAAATCAAAAGAATGGATACAAAAGTGAATCTCTAGGCTACAAATTTAATGACAAGGTTGGGGGGTGTTATTAAAAATATGAAGGGCCACACACTTGTTCAATTTTCTACCACTTTATCCAAAGTGTTACATTGTCAATCAAAGCGCTAAATAATTAAAGTATTTAAACAATGAAAGAAAAATTATGAAGGAATCGTGAACAAGACCATTGCTACAAAACATACAAATTATAGGAAGAGTGTTGGATTTAGGTAGATGAAGAGTTGTGGATGCCTAGCCTTCTAGCTAATCCTAGCAAGCTAAATTTTCCTATATATTTTTGCATAATGCTATAGAAGGGGTTCTTTAGTAGAGAAGAGAGAGATTTCTTAGAAATGTCTAAATTTGTACTCTGAAATGTTCCAGATAGACAAAACGCCATTGTAATTATGCAATTGCTGAGAAATAAAGTCTGAGCACACCATCTAGTGTTGGATTTTTTCCTTTATGTTTTATCTAAGGTAATGTATGTGTCTATTATATATAATCGATTGTTTTGTTTTGTTTTTATTTAAGGTTTTTTTGTTGCTTGTTTCATTATTGAGTATTCATGTTTGTATTGCCTCACTAGGAGGCCATACACATTTCCCTCTGCCTATAATTTGGTCCTCTATGGAATTATTGTCAATTGAATTAGATTGTTGGTTTTTAATCCCCTCACTTCCCAACATTTGGACAGTAGTGACCAAACCATTCTCCTTTAGTGACTTGGTGATGCAGGAGCATCGCTCCACCTCATCAACGTGTCAGCGAGCCAGCGCAGCAGTGCACTAGGAGGAATGAATTCCAAGGGAAGAGAGGCAACATCCCTCTCATTTTGAACTTAAATTAAAAACATAATGTAGTTAAATTTTTTAAGGCTCAAGGAAAGTCGAGCCACTATAATTGTACAGTTTGAGTGGAAAGTTGTGTTTAATAGGTTGTAGTTGTACAGATCCTAAGCATCACCTCAGATCTGAATATGTAAATGAGTATTTACTATAGTGTCTTAGTGATATGGATACATTTAATTAGATGTGAAAGAAGTAGGTGATCTAGAGGGAAGGATCGAGAAGCCCCCTCATGTATAAATGTATGTAATGTATACCCAGAGGAGTGGGGTTTTTGTTGTTTGCATTTAGAAGAGGAGAGAAGAGAAGAGAGGAGAAAGGGTTGAAGACTTTGTTGCAGTCCAGCTTTGTACACATTGTAATTAGCATTCAGATTTTAATACAAAGAACAAAATTACATGTTTTATGATTTACTATGTGTATGTTTCATGAGTTTTCTAAATGTATCTGAATGTATTCTGTGTAAGTTTTTGAATGTTATGGGTGTGTAAGTGTTCCCTTTGCAGGAACAGATAGAATTATTTGTCTATAGTTTTCTAATTGTTTTGGGATCTCACAGTTGTGCAAGGAGTGCACCTTATAGTTGTTAGAGAACTCTAAAATGCTAGCGCAAGGAGTGTGCAATAAATCATTTAGGAGTTATGTGAGGATCGTGCCAGGTGAGCACACCAGAACTATTCTTAAGCTCAGAAGGGATAGTGCAAGGAGTGCACAAAGCAAGCGCAAGGAGTGCACCTGCACTCAGGGTAGTGTAAAATCTCAAGGAGGAGGTTGTGCAAGGAGTGCACATCAGATTTATTGAATACTATGAGAGTCAGTGCAAGGAGTGCACAGGTGAGTCTTTACAGTCCCCAGACTCATAGAAGAAAGAAAAGTGCAAGTAGTGCACGAAGCCAACACATTGTTGAAGTGTTGGTAAATCTCAAAAGAAGAAGCGCAGAGTGTCGAGAGGGCGTAAGAAATCATTTGGAGAAGAAAGGGTCGAGACCCTTTGAATTTTGAGCACTTACAAGCTCAGGAGGAATAGTGAAAGTGTGCATAGAGTCCTTGCAAGGTGTGCAGAGGTCAAGTACCTTTTAAGGTTCAGATTGTGGAAGGAGTGCAAGGAGTGTGTGGGTGGTTTTCATAAACCGTTAATTCCTATGGAAACTTTATGCAAGAAGTGAGACAGAGGCCAAGTATTTCAAGTGCTAAAACTCAGGAGAAAGGGTGTCGTGCTTCCAGGAGGGTGTAATGTTTTGTTGAAGGAGAAAAGGGCCAAGTTCCTTTGAAACCTTGAAGGATTCGAACGCTCATGAGTGAGAGAATTACATCGAATGAAAACAAATTTTGTAGCCTTTGGAACCTTTCAAATATCCCAAGTTTGAAGGGAAGTTGAGTAGCAAAGGAGGGAGCTACAACAATCCTCGAATCAGCTTCAGAATAAATCTAGACCGTCAGATTTATCCCAGACGGGAGAAGGAGCATGCAGAGGAGGATAACAGATCTCAGTCATCAAATCTAAGTGCGAGCATTGAAAATCGTCGGATCCAGGTGATTAGTACAAGTTTAACCCCTTTAATCCCTTCGGAATTCACATGTTCGGAAGTTCTTAGGCATGTGTTTCAGAGAAATCAAATCTCTCGAACTCTTGAAGGCCAAAGTTAATCTGAGTCGTTGGTAGATGGAGAACACGTGTCCACGAATCAAGCATAATCCAGAAGTCTGGTTATTCTAAGGAATGTGAGTCAGAGTGACTTTGGTGTGAGAAGTCTCGAAGTCCCAGAGCAGATCTTGGTTGTTGATCATAAGGCCACGTGTCAGCAAATAGAGCATAGTTCGGGGGTGCAGAACTTCGACAGATTGGAGTCGTCATGTTAACAGGAGGAGAAATTCTTGAATTTATGAAGCCTGGAATAGATCCTGACCGTCGACGTCGGGTGCACATGGCGACAGAATGTGTGTTCGTAGACTTGGCACTCCGAAGGAAATTGGGTGAAATTTGTTAAGGTTACAGAAGTCCTAAAGGCCCGAAGGCCAAATTATTTATCAACCATTGATCAGAGAGGGACATGTGGAAGGCAAATATGACCTCCACTAATTCAGATTTCGGAAGTAGTAAGGGGTTCTGTTGTAGAAATTCCCAAAGTCCCGAAGCCTGGAATATATCTGAGTCGTCCATCCACCAGGGCATGTGAGTTCTTGATTAATACCTTCATGAGTTCGCTAGTTCAGCACTCCGGGGGATTAGAAGTATTGCGTGGTGGAAATATCTGAATCTTGGAGTGCATATTTAGTATATACTGCCTATCTATGGTGAAGTGTTGGTCATATGATATGCATGTTCGTAGTTCGGGAGGAAGTGCAGTCTAAGACGGGAAAAGTCCCAAAGCTCGGAGTTCTGAATTCCATCATAGCCGTCAGTTTTTGGAAGAAGGTGGGATGTAAATACCAAGTACTTCAGCATTCGCGTATTCGGGAGGAAGTGGTGGTCAAGCAGCGGAAAGATCTGAAGCCCATAGACCCAGATTTATTGTGATTCGTAGATCTCGGCATGTGTTTCGAGCTGTTGATCCCCTCTGTTGTTTGGCTATTCCCTAATTCGGCATTCGGAGGAAATTTGAGAGTATTTTGTCAAAACTCTTGGAGCCTGAAGCTCTGGAGCACTGAACTAGCATCTGTCAGCCAGGCGCTTGGACATAGACCATGGTTGCATGTGATTTCCTCCATGAAAAGGGGGCCAATGTCGAATTTGATTTTAAAAGGGGAGTTTGGCCCGTGGTTTTATCCCGAAGTCACGTGGAGGACTTCATCGGTGCGCTAGGACCCTTGCAGACTTGGTTTCACATACAGGGAACAGGAAAGAGTCCTGCGGCATATGAATTTGAGGACTCAGCATTGGCCCGAGAGAAAATTCCACTCCATAGTTGAACGATACTAGACCGAGAGGTCACGCGAACCCCAAGAGGTGGGGGGGGATCCGCATAATTTGGTGTTTCAATGATATATGCATAGGAATAGTCCACTCCATATGTTAATGGAAAAATAGCTACACTACACACATTATGCTATGTTCAACAACACATCAAGTTGGTAGAATCCAAACAACCTCAATCCCTAGCATTGTTAAATCCCTACAACATTTCCCAATTACACATAAACTTATAAAACTATTGTCTTGTGATTTCTCGATGTGCAAACCACTTGATACAACATAGTATTACACTGTATTATTTGTTTAAGCTTTTGGGAGTACCATCTATAGCCCCATTTCTAGTTTTCTTTGATCAATAGGTTAATGTATTTGGTTTTTAATTGTAAGGATTACACATAATATCTCATCTCTTCATTACACTTTCACTATTCAAGGTGTGACTCCTTTTACATCCATCCCTTTTACTCATTCAAATTCAACTACACCAAGACATTCCCGAACAATGTGTTTTCTAAGCTATCCATAATGATAATTACCTACAATGATTCTCATACAAGAAAAAAAAAATTATATTTAATGTTTCATGGATGTTGTGATAGCAATGGAAAAACCAAAGTGTTATGCATCTTATTTATTTATTAAATGGGTGTTGAATGGAAACTATGCATAAAACTGAGTGTGGGAATATATGTGTGTGTGTGTAAACTAACGAACCTGAATCTAGGCATTAGACTTTACATTTTATAGTTGTATCTTTAGGTAGTTTGTGCATCCAGAAGATGATTTGCTATTGGATACTCGTTGTCTCGATCTACCGCATATGCATATGGATATGGTTCATTAATTGGGTCAAATTTAGAACCCATACTTTGGCTTTGGAATGTTCTTAAACCCTTCCTTCTATTAGTGGTTATAGGTCATGGGTTCTAGCTATAAAAAAATGCATTGAACGGTTCACCCTTAATGGCAGAAGTGTCCTCGGACACACACTTTTATTAAATAGGAAAAGAAATTACATAAGAGACTTTGCAAGAGTTTACACCCGAACAACATAATACTCTTGCAATGAGCTATATATAAGCTAAATGTCCTAACAAACTCTAGATATGGATCACTTATTAAATAAACAAGTGTCCATTTACAATAAATGTTATCTTAACAATCTTATAACTATACTCCTAATTTAGAGCCTAAGATACGACACCTTTCTAGAGTCATATATTTTACAACAATATTGTATTTCTAAATGTCTCCATTTATTAATCAAATATCTAGATTATTAATTTAATATTCTAAATTAATATCATTTTATTCTAACTTTATAAACTATGATATTTGTATTTTGGATTATCTAACATTCCCCCCTATGATCCAAAGATACATTACAACAGATACCAAGTTCATCCCTGAACTTAGTAAATTTTATTCTGCCAAGAGGTTTCGTGAAAATGTCAGAGATCTGGTCTTCTGAAGGACAATAAATTGGCTTGATGACATTCTTTGCAATGAGTGATCTGATATGATGATACTTGGTGTCCACATGCTTTTTATTTGAATGAAAAACTGGATTCTTGGCAAGCTTAATGGTTGATTGGTTGTCGATGAATAATGATGTAGCTTCTGCTTGAAAAATGCCCAAGTCCTGTAAAATTTTGCGTAACCAAACAATTTCACATGTTGCTTCCCATGCTAAGATGTATTATACTTCTGCTATAGAAGTAGCAATTGTAGCTTGTTTCTTACAATTCCAAGACACTACTACTATACCCATGTTCATTAAATAGCATGATGTTGATGCTCGATCATGAATACTTCCGGCAAAGTCGGCATCTTAAAATCCACCAAGTACAAAATTTTTAGTCTTTTTGTAAAGAAGACCAAAATCTTTTATTCCTTGGATATATCGAAGAACTCTTTTGGCTGCATTCCATTGGTTGTCCCATGGTTGTTGCATAAAACGTGAAAGAATACTAACTGCATAAGATAGATTTGGGCGAGTGTTTGTCAAATAAATCAAGTTGCCAATCAACTGTCTATAAATAGTGTTGTCTACCAATTCCCCCCCTTCAAATTTTGAAAGTTTCAAGTTTTGTTCCATAGGGGTAAGAGATGGTTTGCAATCTTGCATGCCAAAACGCTGAAGAATTTTTGCTGCATACTTACTCTAAGAAATGAAAATATGATGTGGACGTTGGAATACTTCAATGCCAAGATAGTAGTGAAGGAGTCCCAAATCTATCATCTTAAAACCTGCATGTAATTCCTTTTTCACCTATTCAATATGATCATCATTGTTTCCTGTAATGATCAAATCATCGACATACATAATAAGAATCACCAGATAAGGACCCTGTTGACGAATATACAAAGTATCATCAGATTCATTGCGTTGAAAACCAACCTTCCTAAGGTATTCATCCATTTTGATATACCAAGCTCGGGGAGCTTGCTTTAACCCATATAAATCCTTAATTAATTTGCAGACTTTATGTTCCTTCCCTGCAATTTCAAAACCTAGTGGTTGTTGCATATATACGTCTTCCTGTAAGTCTCCGTTGAGAAAAGCACTTTTTACATCCATTTGATGAAATTTCCAACCTTTTTGAGCAGCCAATGCAAGTGTTAATTGGATGGTATTCCATTTAGTTGTAGGAGCAAAAGTTTCCTCATGATCAATGCCTTCCTGCTGCGCAAAACCTTTAGCCACAAGTCGTGCTTTATACTTGTCAATTTTGCCATGTTGGTTGTATTTAATTCTGTAAACCCATTTTCATCCGATGGGTTTAACACCTGTAGGACAATCAACAAGTTTCCAAGTGTTGTTATCAATTATTTATTGATATTCCTCAACCATAGCATGTTTGCCATTCTTTATGTTTTATTTCTTCTTTGTATGTGGAAGGTTCAGTAAAATCATTTGCTACCAAGGCAAAATTCCCTTCATTGTTGTGTGATCCCCTTGTTCCTGTTTTATTCTGCTCATCAGGCCTTACATCTTTCAAAAGTTGAACTGCCCATTTTGGTAGTTGATGTTCACTGGTTTGGGGATCTGAATTACCATTATTGTAAATTGGATTAATGTAAACTGATGTTCGTCGATCAGTTGAAGATTCTGGTGGTGGAGAATCATTGTCAGATGAAATGTCGTTGCTAGGAGAGTCAGATGAACTATTGGAAGACCCATATGATGTTGTCGGAGTAATGGGACTGGATGTATCATCTTCAAATGAAGGAAAATCAAGTTCATACCAATTATGTGAATTTGGTTGATTTGGCACTTTTCTTTGTCTTTGATTTCCTTTAGTTTTTGAAGAATACTTTATATTTCTTCAGCACTCTTACTTTCAGTTTCATCAAAAATTACATCCCTACTCACAATAAATTTTCCATTAGACAAAAGTCGATACCCTTTCTTCTCATCAGAATACCCAATCATTGTGCATTTCAAGTTTCTTGAGTCAATCTTAGTTCATTTTTCTTTCGGAACTAAGGCATAACATACTGATCCAAAAACTCGAAGATGTTTAACTCGAGGTTTGAAACCAAACCATGCTTCATAAGGTGTGATTTCGTCCAAAGAAGCAGTTGGAGATATGTTCCTTAAGTAGATAGTTGTATGGATTGCTTCTGCCCAATATGTAGAAATTAACCTTTTAAAGCTTAACATGGATCTTGCCATTCCTAACAAAGTGTGATTCATTCATTTTGTGACTCCATTTTGTTGGGGAGTGTAGAAATTAGTAAGATGTCTTCTTATCCCATTGTCTGTGCAATAAGTTTTGAATTCAGTAGAAGTGAATTCTTCGCCATTATCTGTCCTGAGAGTGCATATTTTTTCTTTAACTTCGTTTTCAACAAGTTGACGAAAAATCTTAATTTTTTCAAATACTTTTGACTTTTGCTTCAAGAAGTAAACCCAAGTTATTCTACTAAAATCATCAACAAAAAGTAAAAAATATTTCCAACCACCGAAAGAAGTTTCTAGGGGTCCACAAACATCACTATGAACTAGTTGCAACCGTCGATTTGCACGCCATGAACTTGTTGAAAAACTCTCTCGACTCTGTTTGCCATAAATGCATGCTTCACATTTTGAAGTTTCCTTTTTTAAAGTGGGAAGTCCCTTAACCATCCCTTGTTTTTGTAGTTGAGAGAGACTTTCAAAGTTGAGATTTCCATATCTCACATGCCACAATATGATAGGGGAGATACATGTACTTATTGTTCCTGCAAAGTCTGAATGTCTTGGAATAATTGTTCCTTTCATCCTTAACAGTTTCCCATATTCATAACCTGTCATCATTGTTTTCATATTTTGTTTGACTAAATTAATCTTAACTAAGCCATCTTCCATAATCACCTGATGTCCTGCTTGTCAAATTGTGACTAAAGACAACAAATTCTTTTTGAAGGTGGGTACATACCATACATTTGAAATCATTCGCTCTCCAATATCAGGTAAATAAACTTTAACTACTCCTCTTCCATAAGCAGTATGTTTGGTATTATCTGCAAGAAAAACATAATTAAGATGGCATTCTTGAAAATTCCAAAAGAAGTCATGCCTGAAAGTCATGTGTTGAGATGCTCTTGAATCTAAAATCCAAGCATCTTCATAATCACTTTGAAAATCAGTGGAAATATGTAATGTTGAAGATGAGGTAAACACATATTCTGAATCATCATCATTTCGATCATTTGCAAACTGTGTTGTGTTTTGATGAAACTTAGAGATTTTATCAATGGAATTTCGACAATCTGCTGCATAATGACCAACTTTGTTACATCTTCTGCAAACAATTTGAATGAAGTCTCTCCCTCTGCCGAAATTCTATCCTCTGCCCCTGCTTTGATTTCTATGTGGAGTTTGTCCTCTGCCTTGACTATTGCCTTGAAAATAGCCTCTGCCTTGACTATTTCCTCTTGCGTGAAAACATCCTCTGCCTTGACTATTTCCTCTGCCTTGAAAATACCCTCTTCCTTGACTGTTGCCTCTGCCTTGACTATTTCCTCTGCCTTGAAAATTTTTTTCTCTACTTTGGCTTCAACCACGACCTCGTACAAAATTTCCTCTTCCTCTGTTGCTATAACTGTCACTTGAAGACTTACTTGTGCTGGCTTCTGTGAAAAAAACATCTTCTCCAACTTGCTTTTTCTTTCCAAAAGTTTTGTTGTGTTGAGATAATAGTTCAATTAGTTCATCAAATGTAAGCTTATCTAACTTTCTAGTTACTTGTAAAGTTTCCAAAAAATGTGTAGGAAGAAGGCAATCCAGCGATTAAAATTGTGGTCATGAAACTATCATCTACTGCTTGAAAACCAACATTTAGTATTTCCTACTTAATGTTCTTAAGTCTGGAAATATATTCATGTACATCACCTCCTTCAGTCAATTTATGTTGAAGCAACTTTAATTGAAGATCAACTTTCTTTGATTCAGGCTGAGTATCAAATAAATCTTTAAAAACTTTCAAAGCAGACCATGCATCAGTAGTATTTTCAACATGAACATACATCTCATCATTAACTGAAGATTTAATAAGTGATAATGCTTTGGCATTTTTAACTTCCCATTTTGCTAATGTAGTTGCATTTGTCGACTTAGTTGGCTTAGTATCTTCATTACATATATCACGCCAAAGTTCATTGTAAATGAGAGTGCTTTCAATGAGACGTTTCCATGTCTTGTATGATTTTGTGCCTTCAAGTTTATCGGAGTCGGAGAACAAATTAATTAATTTCGACATTGTAGTGTTGAATCTTCGCACCAAAAAAGGAATCAAGCAAAGAGATATCAAGATGAGAAACACACCAGACACATCACACAAAAAACGATCTATCAGGGCTTGGCCTTGACCCTCGTATAGTCGTTGAAACAGGAGAAAAATGACTGAGCTTGGCACTGGGCTCTAGTCAAATTCCAAGGAACTTTCAAAATTTTACACTTTACAATACTCTGGCAATTTTGCCCCCCCTCAAAGTAAAAAAAAAATTACTTTGAGTTACAAATTTTTTGTTACCTCCAAAAATATTTGAACTGCTTATCACTGTTTTTTAAAATAAATAAATTTGTGTCCTTTGTTGATCCTTCAGCTCACAATACAATAGTATAGAAATACGAGTTGGTAGGGTGCAGCATCAAAAAAAATTCATAGACCACAAGAATTTCGCAAAGACATTCAAATCGAAAATTGTTGGAGAATATAGATCTGTTCTTGTTGGTGTTGAGGTGGCATCATGGATGCATATTGATGTCAACTATTTCAAAGCTGATTCAAAACAGCGTTCCAGCATTCCAGCGTTCTAATCACAATGCTCTGAACTCCCTACGATCTGCAACTTCTCAACCGGTTGGTTATGCATTTAATCCACTATTGACATGATTACATACAGTTTTTTGGGCATTAGATACTGATCGTGCAGAACATGCAATGACATGATTACACTAACATATTCTCAACAATTTCATATGTGGATAGCTCCAAGGAAAATCTCACCTGGCTACTAGAATGGTTTAGTAGAGTATTATCCGCCAAATATCTATTCTAAGCTTGCTTCATCTTGCATTTTTGAAGCATTTTTGGAGAAAATCTTACCATCATGAGAATTCCATGAATTTTGATATGAAATCAAACAGAAAGTTATGTTGTTCAGCTCAAGAAGAAGTTGAAGATGTGTGGTCATGAGATTTTTTCTACTATAGTATCACTTGATATCCTACAGTATGTAGCACAAATGCTTTGATGTCCTCGGCTGTAATATATCTGCCTATGGATTCCTCTGCTTGAAACAAATCTAGTGCAAATATGTTGAGGCAGCTTATGCCTGGTCACGGGCACTTCTAATCCACACCGAATGCACCAGCGGACTTCACGTCGAATCAAACCACTGAGGTCGAGAGTTCGAGCCTCTCTCACCCCACCACTGTACATGAATTTACAAATGCATTTTTAGCTACTAACACGCGCCCGCGCCCTGGAGTGCTCGCAAAATGTCACACCAGAGGATGGAGAGTCCAAAAAGCCGAACACATATTGATCATTGAACACAGCAAAATCACATGGCGTATCATATTTCATCGATTCAATTTTGCAGACTGTCTGGTATTTAATTACAGCAACTCATTGCTCTAATTTTACTAACAGAGTATGTAATTCAAAACAAGATGAAGAATTTCAACTGAATTATGAGCATATTAATCCAGAAAATCACTGAAACAATTAATCTCAGATCGATAGTACAGGCAGAAGAAATGCAAATTATCTGGAGAGAAATCAGGATTTTGTGTAATGAGAGGCACAGATTCTTTTTAGGGTGAATCAAAGTTTGTCAATGAAGTAAAAACAAATTCTTTTCCTTCTCTTTTTTTTTTTAACAAAAAATCAAACTGACCAGTTTACTGACGGAGTATGCGCCGACGTTTTTTCGTGGCCTGTAGCGCTGGGATCTCTTCCTATGATAATCTAATCTCCTCTTAGGTTCAACAGCATTACTGGAGCTCTGATACCACAATAATGGTAGAAGTGTCCTCAGACACACACTTTTATTAAATAGGAAAAGAAATTGCATAAGAGACTTTGCAAGAGTTTACACCCGAACAACACAATACTCTTGCAATGAGCTATATATAAGCTAAATGTCCTAACAAACTCTAGATATGGATCACTTATTAAATAAACAAGTGTCCATTTACAATAAATGCTATCTTAACAATCTTATAACTATACTCCTAATTTAGAGCCTAAGATACGACACCTTTCTAGAGTCATATCTTTTACAACAATATTGTATTTCTAAATGTCTCCATTTATTAATCAAATATTCTAGATTATTAATTTAATATTCTAAATTAATAATCATTTTATTCTAACTTTATAAACTATGATATTTGTACTTTGGATTATCTAACAATAGG
>ML812989.1:178415-191220 GCA_009831015.1 Picea engelmannii | reverse complement strand
TTGAAACATATACAAAAATGCAATATTGGATTTTAAGAAGTGGCATATATGACACTTGCATTGACAAATATGATGATATTGATCATCATACATAGTACATAGTTATGTTAGAGGGAGGTTGCATTCATTTTTTATGAGAACATACTTGATGTTTCAGTCACAAAGTAGGGATCATCATTAGTAGTTTTTTAAGATCAAGGTAATAGTTTGTTTAACATAATAAACTAATAGTAATAATTAAAAGATGCCAACCTTTAAAGACGACCATATTAATGACCAGGATTATTATTATACTTTATTTTATCTTTTGTTGGACATGCTACCACATCTTGCTTAGCTTTAGAGCATCATCTATGTTTCAATTATTCTAGTTTAATTCAATTTCCATGACCTACCATGTCTTTAGTTTTCCATAGTGATACATTCTTGTGATGATATTTACATCCTCTACATATATGGTGATGGGTATCATGGGAGTGTTCATCCAAGGTTGATTTTTCAATTATATTATTCCTTAGGTTAGGCAATGTTCACTAAACCTTATTAAAATTGATCTCCTAGTCTCACCAATGTATTACTTGCTACAAGAACATGAGATAGAATATACACCTTGTTTTCTTGGGTCAATAGCATCTTTTGCATGAACCAATAAATTATTTATTGTGTTAGGGGGTGAAAAAGAGATCTTAATGTTTCCCTTCTTCATAATCTTTACAATATTGTATGTTGTACCTTTTATGTAATGAAGGATTATACATTCCCCTTCCTTATTTTCATCAATACTTCTAGTACCAAGTATTCTCTTTATTCTTAAAACATCCCTATCAAATTCTTTCTTATTATAACCATTTGTTTTGAATCCATTTTCTAGATGCTTAAGTTCTTTCTCAATGTGTTCCTTATCCAAAATTCTGAAAGCTTGAGTGACCAAGGTATTGATAAAAAATGAACACAGCCTCCCTCTAACATAATTATCTACTCTGTAGGATGAAAAATATTATTTTTTCTATCCATAGAAGGGAAACATTGGTTGAGATAAAAAAAAATTAAGATGGCATGCGAAATAGTATATCTCTCCTCCCTCAATAGATACATGTATGCACAGGTTATCCCATGATTTTCGATTTTTTTTTGGTATATCTCTCCTCCCTCAATAGGTACATGTATGCACAGGTTATCCCATGATTTTCGAGTTTTTTTTGGTTTATATATATATATATATATATATATATATATATATATATATATATCCTTGCGCCTGAGTACCTAACTCATAATGATTTCAGTTACTACCTTAACGTACGTAAATTCAAAAAGATTTCTCAAAGTGTTCTCCTGGCTATATTTAACCTACAGTGAAGGAATGCACAAGATCTCACTTTGCAACAAATTCTGAGATAAGTTCATGCTATATTTTTTTCATTTAATTATTCCGCGATTTCTAGAATAATTTTTTCCTACACTGAAGTTAATATATATATATATATACATATACTACTGAAGTTAATATATATATATATATATATATATATATATATATATATATATACTTCTTGCAGGTTTAAATATTGCTATTGTGAATTCACAGTTAACCATGTAGAAGGTATTCACGTTCCATAATGAAGTATTTATTTATGAAGTCTTCTAAACACTAAAACTGTCTACCATCAACCCCTCCAAAGGGTATTATTCGTTTTAAACTAGGATTTGAATTTCATTTCTTTCACAATATAGTTGAAGAGAGATATCGACGTCTGTGCATAATCTATGTTCCCTCTTTAAAAACTTTTATTCTTATTAAAAAAATAGTAATATTAAAAAAATAGTATTATTTTTATATGCTGAGTATTTGAATGTTATTTCCTTTTCAGATCTCATCTCCACTTTCTTCCTGTGTTGTACTATGGCTGCATCATAAAAATCTATCATAGATTACCACCAACAATACTACATAATATACTTTAGTATGACGGTTGTACTTAAGAAATTTTATATTTGGAAAACAAGATTACACAATACAAGAGGTTAGATAACAATACTAAATTGATCCATATTCAAGTTTTTTTTTGGCACTTTAACTAAAAATTCATCATCGATTATATGTAAAAAATATAATTTAAATCATATATACATATCTGTAACAATATGCTAGAAACAAATGGAACAATCACTTTATTGAGTAGATGCATAAAAACCAAATCACTTGTCTTGATCACCCACAATCTTGAGTATGACTTCATAAGAGCTAATTCACCTCCACTCCTTAGTCAATATGACTCCATAAGAGTGAATTGAGCTCCACTCCTTAGTCAATATGCCACAACATACTAAGTAGCCTCATGCCTCCCACATATGTTGTATATATCTTCTGCCTATGACTTTTCTTGAATTCATTTCCCTCCTTGGAAATTCACAACTTTAGAAATCCTAGATTTTTAGGGTTATTAGTGACAAAACTCCTCTTCTAACACTTATAAAATCCGAGTTTTTCCTCCTTGGAAATTCACAACTTTAGAAATTCTTGATTTTTAGGGTTACTAGTGACAAAAATCCTCTTCTAACACTTGTAAAATCCGAGTTTACTCAAATATGTTCCCCACTCATGGTTTGTCTCTTACATCTGTCCATCAAAAGGACGGATGGCAAGTCCAAGCTCTTGCTCAACAATTAAAAAAAATAGCAGTTAAATGCCTTAATAAAACCAAGTACGAATTTCCATAAATGGAAATTATTCAATAAAATGTTTAATACTTAGGATATTACAATTATCATTTCTAAAATGGTTTACTCTACAAGATCGACAAGCTATTTGTCCCTAAATGTGAACAACTACCCTAAATGTGAACAAATACAACTTATCAGAGAGGCTCACATCTCCAAGGTTTTTGGTGTTGGGAAGACAGTTGCTGATTTACAAAGGTATGTGTAGTGGCCTAGAATGCAAGAAGATGTAGCCCAATATATTAGAATATGTATACTTTGTTGTACCAACAAGACCGATAATAGGAAGCAAGGTCTATACCATCCCTTACATGTACCCACTCGACCTTGAGAAGGAATTTCCATGGATTTTGTGGGAGGTTTACCAACCACATAGAATGGAAATGACTATTTGTTTGTGGTAGTTGATAGGTTCAACAAAATGTGCATTCTCATTCCTTTTACAAAGACTATCAAGGGACAAGAAGAAAAAAACTTGTTCTTTGAAAAGATCTCGATGCACTTTGGGATACCAAAGAGCATAATCTCAAATAGGGATACAAGATTTCTTAGTGCATTTTGGATTACATTATGGGAGAATATGGACACTAAGTTGAAGAGTTATACAAAATTTCATCCACTGAAAGATGGGAAGAGAGAACTTCCTCCCAGTGTAAAAAGGAAAATAGAATAACCAACACTTGGTATGATAAAATAGTGCAATATTTCTAGAAAAGGAATTAGTGATGCTTTGAGTGAGTTGTTAAATACAAAATATAAATAGATACGAAGCCCTAATCAAAGGGAGAAAATGTTACTATATAAATAGAAAACAAGAGAATATGTTGTACATATCTAAGCTAGATCCTAAGAAACTCTAGATCCAAATTCGAACATGTAAACTAAAAAAATCAATACGATTCTCTTAAGGGATTGACATTCCTATCTTAAAATTCATTATGAATCCGCTAATGTCACAGACAACATTTAAGCCATTTCTATAGAGGAAGATTTATTTTCAATAGATGGCATATATATTGGGGTTAAGCAATGCACAAAATGGAATGCTAAGGAGATAAAACACTACTAACTTCTAAGCCATTAGGTCCACAAGATCTTCAATTTAGTAGTCATGAAGGGCTTCCCTAAACCTTAGACTCAAAGACCCATTGTACCTATTTCTAAAAGTAAGGATAAAAAAAATTGCTCTAATTGTAGGACCATTATGATTAGCTCCCCTTTATCCAAGTTATATGGAAATATTTTGGAAAATAAAAGTCTTCTTCATATTGCTTCAAACTCCATGCAAAACCACCCTCAAGGAGGGATGACATAAAGATGCCATACCTTGCTAAACTATTGGGGAATATAGGAAGATGTCACTCCATAGAATAATGATAGTATTACAAATATTATTATGTCTAAATTTATGGAGAAATTATGGCGTGACAAATAATTAGACTATAAAAAAGTAAACTAAGATGCTAAAAGAAGGTGATCAACCCTAACCTAAGATAAAAAAATATCTCTCTATTTTGACTAGCATAAAAAAGAAAATATCACAATTCCTAAAGTTTCATGGGTTGAAATAATTTGTCATAAAGATTAAAGATGAAAAACACTCACATTATATCACAACTTCAAAATATTTGTGATAATAGTGATATTCTAATGTTTCTCTTAAATATTTTAGAACTATAAATTTTTATTCTTCAAAAGGGTATTTTTAGTTTTACAGGTTACTTAAATAGAAAAAGAAAATTTATTGCTATGAACACAAAACACAAAAGTGTGATTAAAAAATAAAAAATATAAATTTTCAAGAAATATGATACTTTACACTATGTAAAATACACACATATATATATATTATATAATTAAAAATTATTTTTATTAAAAATTATTGAACACAATAAATAGATTCATTAGTCACTGTTTTATTAACCGTTCACAAAAGTAATCTATAATTACAATGAACCATAACCAGGGATGAAATACTATTAACCAAAGTATTTCATCCCCGATGATAGAGATTCATATAACTTTAAAACAAATTATCACAAACACATTTTATAAATTATATACTTAAAATTAATTAGAATAAAAATCATTTAATACATTAAATAACATTAAACTTTTAAAAAAATGTTAAGAAAAAGTTCATACAATTCTCTATACATTGTTTTTTTAATGTAACAATGAAATTCTCAATATATGTATATGAATTATTTTACAAGTTTCCATAGCAACATTCCAATAAAAAATGTGGTACATTTTCATGAATACACTTGTGTTATTCAAGAAAGTTGGATACACTTGTGTTATTCAAAAAAGTTAGTTCAAATTGGTTTACACTACATTAACTAAACTATATACATTTAATTTCAAATCCTTAAACTAAATTATATACACTTATTTTCAAATCACTTGTGTTATTAAGAAAGTTGATTCAAATTGGTTCACACTACATAAATTAAACTATATACACTCTTTTCCAAATCCTTAAATAGTTATTTCCAAATCTTTATTAATAACTTAAATTTTCACATTTTCATATTAATTTTAATTTTAATTTTCACAATTGATCATCTCCCTTGATTATAGATTCTATATTATTTATTAATTTTAATTTTCACAATTGACCATCTCCCTTGATTATAGATTCTATATATATAATTATTTAAATAAAATATTATTATTTCCTTAAAAAAACCTTATAAAATATACTATAACTATAAATTCTCAATATATAATCATTTAAATGAAATATTAATATTTCCTTTAAAAAAAACTGGTAAACTATACCATAACTATAAAATATTGATTATAAATTCTATATATAATCATTTAAATGTAATATTAATATTTCAAAATAAAAAAAAAACTTATAAAATATATCATAACTATAAATTCTCAATATATAATCATTTAAATAAAATATTAATATTTCCTTAAAAAAACCCTTGTAAAATATACCATTACTATAAAATATAAAAACTTGGTATTTCTGTTATAAATTTTGAGATTCTATATTATTACATATTATTGAATACATTCTTTTTAATTTTTTTCATTTTAAAACTTTTTTCATATATATTATTAAGAATTTTCATCATTTAATTACAAGAATGGAATTTATAGATATTATTATATATCCTAAAAACTACTTTCATAACTTATATATATATAAATTTTATTAAGAATTTTCATCATTTAATTACAAGAATTTATAGATATTATTATATATTCTAAAAACTACTTCCATATATTTTAGATTATCTTCACTTTACCATATTTAAATTCATATTTTAGATTATCTTCACTTTATCATATTCAAATTTATTGTATATTTAGTACTTTATTTTTGATCAATTTCTTCATTATGTACCAAATAGTCGATTAGCCATTTGTCCACGTCATCTTCACCATATTCAAGGATGCTGTAAAACTTTTCTAAAGACAATGCCTTAAAAATATCAACTTGTTTATCAAAGACTTGCTTAGTTAAGGGCAAGGAGTTGACAATTAACTTGGCGTCTTGGGCCTTGTTGGTCCTTCCGTCTCAGTCTATTTCGGTTAGCTTTGTGAATACTTTTTCTTTATTTGATATGACTTGTTCACATGATTGGACAATGAGATGCAAGTTCTTTACTTTCTCTTTCCAGCATGCATTTAATTGAGTGATCCGGTTTTTGGAGGGGAGATCTTCTTGTCTTTTTCTCGTTTCTGTCATGTTGTTGACATGGGTGCCAAAAGGGAGGATCATGACTAAATAGAAACGTTCTTCATTTTTTAAATCCGCTTGAAAATGTTCGAGCAAAGTATGTGCCCTTGTTCCAAGGGAAGCCATACTTTGTGATGTTTTCCAGGCATCAGTAATCAGTTCCATTCTTTTCTTGATATTATTCTCCACATATCCTCTACACGATGCGAGGAGGTTGGATGATCATTTTAACTTGATTGTAGGGGTGGCAGGTATGGTTATTGCTAAAGGACTGGAAAGCAATGGCATAGGAATCAAAGCTTCCTCCAATTCCTTGACTCGGTCCTTCAGTCTGAAATTCTCGGCCTCAATGCCTCCAATGGAATCATCAAGAGCATCTCTAGTTTCTCTGTGAAGTCGAGAGATTTGGGACGGCCACAGGTTCGCAAGGTTAACCTCTAAACGATATTTCCCTTTCTTATTTTTTACATCTCTCTTTTCAACAATTATTTTTTTAGACTTGCTGTACAAAAAACAACGCTCTGGAATACGCAGGATTCATCTTCGTAAAAAAATTTGGAATCAACTATGTCCATTGGGCGACTATGTTGGATCACGTCTCCGGGATGATCAAGGTTGCATAATACACTATCCAGATCAGTCTCATGTTCCATGTTCTCACTCTCAATTTCGGTCTCTTCTGCCTGCCCTACAATTTTTTTTCTCTTCTTCTCCACGGGAAGCATGTGAGAACTATCAATTTTAGGGTGAGGAGGGTTGTTATCTCCTCCTCTGTTTGAAGAATTCTGGGTTGCTTTCTTACTGTGGTGGGCCGTTGGAGCGATGCTCCAGGATGCCGTACTTTTGGGAGTCCTATCCGATGATTGAACACTCTTCTCATTGGGGCCTTTTCCTTGTTGCTTGTACAATTTAGTGCTGCTTTGCAATGTGTCTAGGTCACCAACATTAGAAGAAAGAGTGTTGTCGTTAGTGGCTCTGTTTTCGCTTAGGTGTCTCTGGAAAAAAGAATTGCCGAGGCCAATTGCAAGTAAATGTTCTAAAAAAATTCCATTAGGGGAGAACCCTCTTAGCCTTTTAGCATATCTTAGGTTCAAGTTGTTGAAATGGGCTGCAGATTCGTTAATTTTGTTGACGTTCCTCAACATGAATTCCCCGAATTTCCAAGGCAGAGGAATGAATTATTTTTTTCTCTTCTCATGGAATAGATGCAACCAGTAGTTGTATTTCCTTGCTATTTATATAACAAACATTCTGTCCATAATGTGACATGGAAAGAGAGCAGGTTTTTCCTTGGAGCCAAAAATCCTTATCACACTGCAATTCTCCATTTGTTCAAGTGCCCCCTTCCTGTCCAAAAACTTTGTTGCGTGGTCAGATATGTGGGGAGAATCTTCTCCTAATAATAAAACTTTGAAAACAAAGACAAAGTCATTAAAAACCTCATAAAACTAGTGGGAGGCCTTGTGCTTCCACAAGGCTTGGTACCAGAAGGTTATTGGGTCGAATTCCCAGTTTAGATTCTTGGACAAAGACAATTTTGGAAACTAACAACAAGGCGCTATCACGAAAACCAAGTAGGATGGAATATACAATTTATTCTCCTTTTTGAAGCCTGACAATTGGGAACATATTTAATGGGAAATTAGCTTCCCCCAATAAAAAATGGCTTGTTCCTTGACTATGAAATAAAAAATATAAATAACCATGCGGGAAATAGTTGCTGTGGATTCCTGTCCTGTTATTCTTGTAAACATCCAAGCAATTTCTCGGAATGGATTTCTAAATGAACTAACCTGCAAGTTTGTGATATCTTCAAGAACTTCCATCAGGTCTTCCAAAAACTTAGGTAAGAAGTCCAACCCATTATTATGCTTTCTTAGGCACTATTGGAGTCTTCTTCTATCAACGTCAATGTTGGCTCCGACAATCTTAACATCTGGTGGAAGACCTGAGGTGACAAAGAAACAAGAGAGTGGTCCCGTAGTGGAATAATTCTTTGTCTTGGAATATATTTATTGGCGCACCAAGAGACCAAATCCTTACAGTAAAAAACTTTAGGTACATAGCTTGCACGAGCAATCCTAGAGGTCCAAATTATTTCATTCTGGGTAGAAGGGGATGAGTAGTAAGAATATACCCTAGATCACTGGAAGTTTTAATCCTCGTGCTCGAATATGTTCACTGTATCTCTACAAAACTGTTGTTGGGCTGGTGCCATAAGTTTATGAGAAAGTCTGTTTTCTTGAGACGATGCTTGAAATGAACAGCTGGAGGGGATAATATGACCCTTCGCAAATGTTGGTTCAATGCGTGTGAATGAGAAATCTTCTTGAGCCTTTTGCTCATTAATGACAATCTCTATGGGCGCTGCATGATGATTTGTTAGCAGTAAAGCTTACTTATTGCATACTTAGAAGTGAGAAGGTGGAAGGTACGCCGAAGAGCAATTAAGGATAGGAGGTTTCGTGGACGCGCCAACCCGACGACGTGCGAATGACATTCCATGATGTTTGAAATTAACACTCAAAAGGGATAATAGAACCCTCCAAAAATCTTGGTTTAATGCGTATTAATGAGAGATCTCCTCGAGCCTTTCGCTCATCAATGGCAATCTATACGTTTCCTACATGATGAGCTATTAGCATTAAATCTTACTAATTGCATATTTAGAAATAAGACCTTATATATATATATATATATATATATATATATATATATATGTTTTTATAAACAATTTTTTATTATAAACAAGTGCGAAGGTGACAGAGACGGGGAAGAGAAAGTAAGGAATGGCCAAGTATGAAAAGTGGTCAGATGGGATTTAAAATAAGGTTACAGGGGATACTCAGGAGAGGTGAGTGTCTGAAGATCAAATTGTATGTCTCAGAATTTGTGACTGCAAAATTTGTAAAACAGAAGGGGCAGTTCAACGACCGATTTTTATATTTGCGGAATTCTGGGAAAGTGGTCTAGTATGGAATAGGGAAACGGTCGGTTAGACTCGTTTTCAGAAATAAGGATTGAATATTTCCTGAACGGGCCAACCCGATGACGCATGAATGACATTCCATGATGTTTGAAATTAACACTCGGAAGGGATAATATAGCCCTCTAGAAATCTTAGTTTAATGCGTATTAATGGGATATCTCCTCATCTTGGTTTATCATTAAATCTTACTAATTGCATACTTAGAAATAGGACCTTATATATATATATATAATATTTTTATAAACAATCTATTTTATTATAAATAAGACTCTTTTATATATGTATAAGTATGAAAAGCGGTCATACGGACTTGAAAGTAGGGTTGTAAGTGATACAGAGGAGAGGTGAGCGCCTGCCGGTCAAATTATATGTCTTTATAATATATATATATATATATATATATATATATATAAACAATTTTTTATTATAAACAAGTGTGAAGGTGACAGGGATGGGGAATAGCAAGTAAGGAATGGCCAAGTATGAAAAGCGGCCGGACGGGTTTAAAAATAGGGTTATAGGGGATTGTCAGGAGAGGTGAGGGCTCGACGGTCAAATTGTATGTCTTGAAAATTTTGACTGCAAAAGGCGTAAAAGGGAAGAGGGCACGATGGAGCAGTCCAACGGTCGGTTTGTATATTTGCGGAATTCCGAGTGTTGTTTGCAGGTCGCGGAACAATGTAAGGGAAATATTGAGCTCGCCTGCTCGGGAACCCGCAATCGAAAAAGTGGCTAAGTATGGAATAGGGAAACGGTCGGTCGAACTCATTTTCATTAATATATTGAAATTTGTATAGATATCCCATTACCTGGAAAGATCTTTCTGCATATATATTGCAGAATTCTGGGTGCTATTTGCAGGTTGCGGAACAATGCAAGGGAAATCTTGAATGCGCTTGTTTGGGAACCCACAAGTGAAAAAGTCGGTAAGTATGGAATAGGGAAATAGTCGGCGAAATTCGTTTTCGCTAATATATTGATATTTGTAATAGATATCCCATTACTTGGAAGGATATTTTCTGATGTTTCTGGACAAGTTGTGTAGGGACAATTATTATGACGGTCTCCTCGAGGCATGGTGAGATGTTAGCATTAAAAATCATTTATTGCATACTTGGAAAGAAGTGCAAAGGCGATGGGCACATGAAACAATGATTAGGAATTGTATATTTTGTGAACTCGCCAACCTGCTGATCCACGAAAGAGATTCAAAGAAATGTCCAAGTATGGAAAGTGGACAAACAAGCTTCAAAATGGGGTGACAATAGTTCCACAGGAGATGTGAGGACCCGACGGTCAAATTGTAGGTCTAGAAAATTTTGAGTGAAAAATGTGAAACACAGAGGAGGGTATGATGTGAGAGTCCAATATTAAATTTGTATATCGTGGAAGTCAGGGTGCTGTTTGTAGGTCACGAAACAATGGAAGTGCAATCTAGAGTTCGCCTGCCCAGGAATCCACAATCGAAAAAGTGGCTAGGTATGGAATGGGGAAACAGTTGGTTGGAGTCATGATATAAAAGCATGAGTGCAAATGTGAACCTGTGAGTCCACCAACCCGTGCAACTAGACATTTTTGGAAAAAATGACTAAGTAACGAGAAAGAGAAAGAAGAGGGGAAAGAGAAATGAGAATTTGGTTAAGTATAGAAGAGGGAAAAGAAGGGCTAATATATTCAAATCTGTAATACATATTGTTGGCATATTTATTACAGGCAGACATAAGACATAGTATTTGTTTGTCATTGATGGCAAGATCAGCCCGACGATGAAGAACAAGAGAAAGTGGCAAGACCAACAACACAACGATGATCACATGGCAAGATCAAAAGCGTAAACTCCATTTCGGAGTTTTGGATACCGAGAGTTGGAGGTGTCAAGGACACTCACGACAAGAATGATGAAATCGTGAAATGCGAAAGATCAGAGCATCAACAAAGACTCCATTTCAGAGTTTAGTAGACCGGGAAATCAAAGATCAAAGGAACTTTAACCTTTGAAGTAGTGAACCCTGAAATCCTGAAACAAACAAATCAACAAACCACGTAAGCTAAGGACACGTGGCACAATTAGGCAATGACAAGTGTCAAGTTGATTCAACATTTCAGGCACATGTAAGTCACGAATCAAAGTGACACATGACAACTATTCATCACGTGTCAATCCACACATGACGTCAGCAGGTGTACGTCACATCAGAACTTTCTATTTCGGGGTTTTTACATAGCAAGCATAAACTCCACCATCACGAAGTCTTGAACTCCGAAATGCCGAAAGGGACTATTGTGAGTCTCGAAAACCTGAAGGAAAAACTCCGAAATCCCGTCAATCGTCCATCTCAGTGGGTTATGTGAACCGTCCAATCACTTCAGAGATTTTGTGATCATGAATTTTATAATGTTGGAGTCACGATGACTCGAAGGGAAAAACACCTTTTGGTGTAGGCTGTGGTCACCGTCAGTGGTCTTGTGAGAGGGAGGAGCTAGCACCAAGCTAAGCTCCTTTTTGGCGATCGTAACATGAAGAGTCGAGACTCTTCACCACAAGAATGCCGAAATGCCGAAATGTGAAATGGAGAAATCAACGCGAGACCCTGTGCTTGTAATCCAACGGTGTTGGATACTTGGAAATCTGATTGAAGGGCTATTGTTGCTCTTCATGATTAATTGTTCAGTTACGATTCAGTTAGCAGAACTGAATCATGGTTCTTGGATGGTTGGCGTTTCAGTTGCTGAACCATTGTTCCAGGGATTTGAGGGGTAACTGAAGGGGTGGTAGTGTATAAAAGAAACACGCAGTGACTGTGCGCGGTTGGTCGTTCTGAATGAAAAATGAGTTGAACTGTAAGAAAGGGAAAATTACAGTATGCACAGTGTGAGACCGACAATATGCGTAGTGTGAGATAGAACTCAGAGATGAGTAACATATGAGGAATAGACAGAAGCAAGAGAGAAATTGCAGAACAGCTTGAAGCAGAGCAGAATTGCAGAATAGACAAATGAAGAGAAGAATTGCAAAACAGTTAACAGCATACCATATTTATAGAACAATGAAGAAGTGGTAAGAATCGATTTATCTGTGTTGTTGGTTATTCAATCATTTATTTATAATCAGGGAGGTAGGGTGGTGCTAGGAAGGAATTTGGTCCTCTGATATTCAAGTTGGTGCTTGAATATTGGGAGTTGTACCTTCCATCTAGTTGTGGCTATAAAACAGGGTGGCAGGGTGGTGCTTGGGAAAACACAGAGTTTTCTATATGCAAGTTGGTGCTTGTATAAGTGGAAGTAGGTGCTTCCATCCAGTCAGTGCTGGAACACTCAGGGAGTTGGTTCTTCCTTCTAGTGGGTGCTAGAGAAACTAGAGAGTTGGTGCTCTCAAACAAGTTGGTGCTTGT
>ML812989.1:162873-175098 GCA_009831015.1 Picea engelmannii | reverse complement strand
GGGGGGGGGGGGTCCGGAATAGTGGTATTGGGACTTGTCACCTCCAGGTAATTTTGGACCCCTCCCTCCCAATACCACTTACCACCTTAGGGGGGGTCCGGAATACCATTTACTTCTCCAAAACCGCCCTTCCCCATTTTCACAAAATCGTTGTTTTTCCAATTTTGACACCTCGTCTTGCGAAGCGGATTCTGGGCAAAGGAATATGAATTTTTAAAAACCGAAAGCGAGTTTTGTTCATCACGGGATGAAGAAAAAAAACCTCTCCCAGTTTTTTTACATGTTTCACTGATTGGGAGAAATCAATGACTGAGCGTACCCCTATTTTCAGCAAATTCGGCCAAATTTACAGTTCCGGATTTTTGGGGATTTGTGGCTATTTTTGACCGAGGCGGTTAAAACCGACTTACACAACTTGTTGGGGGATATCTCCTATTTATTGAGATTATTTTAATGTAAAGGCGGTTGATCATTCAGAGGACCATGCTTCAGGTTTTGTAAAAACAACTCACTGAGCTTTCTGTATTTTTCATCAATTCAATAATACAACGCTATGCTGCAGGATTCTTGTGACTATTTCGATTGGTGATGTGCATCCCTCTCTGTAATTTTTTTTCTCTGTTATCATAACTAATGTCTTCCTCTGAATTATTCCAAGAATATTAAGAACATAATTGGTTTAAATGTACCCTCTGTCTCTGGCTTGGTATAGTTTTTTATGTTTTCCACTGAAGATTAAACTTAGAATTCTTAGTTGCTCTGTGTTTAATTGGATTTCTTGACCTGTTTCATCTCACCCATTTCATTTAAATTAAAGGATCCAGTGAGTTGTATACCTTGCCCTGCAAATATTAGCCTGTTGACATGGATTTTTGATCGTTCGTTGCAGTGACTCTATAGCCCATGGTTTCTTTTCTCTGCCCATACCCAATTCCTAAAAACAAATCCTATGTTCTATGTAACTAGCCTAATATCCTCTTCAAATAAAGTTATATCAGACAAAGAGATTCCTCTCTGAGTCTTGGAGGGATAGATCCAAGACTCGAAGTGGTTTTGATGTTGCCTCTGTGACTGCCTCCTCAGCCTTGGGCAAATTACAGAGTGCTAACAAACATATTAACTTAAGTATTAAACTTCTTGCATGATGGGTTGTTAGCATTAAAGCTTAATAATTGCATGTCTAGAAACAACAATGACGATCTTGAATTTTAATATTGTAGTTGATTTCATAGTCCCATTTGACAACAACCACCATAGATCATTTTTTCTTTATTCGCGAACAAGAAATTTGGTAGTTTCATTAATAAAGTAAAAAGAGCTCAAATAGAGGCTAGGGGATGGAAAACTAATAAAATGTTCCCTTTTGGAGTAAAGGAATCAAGGAAACGAAAGGGATATAAGAAATCGTTTTCTTAGCAAGGCTGAGATGAAAATGAAATTTCTAGGGTGGGGCCCCAACTGGTGCATTGTGATTTAGTCTTGCTATGTTCTATCTGCATTAGAAATAAAATTGAATGTTGGTTTGAAACTGTCTGAAATTCATTTTGTTTACATAGAAGCATGATGGGATCAACACAATGCATTGTCATATAATTGTTAAATGCTCCATATTAGATCAAATTACTTGAACCAATACAATATTCAATAAGTATGAGACTATCAAACCATGCTAATGAAAAGAGGTGTTAAATTCAACAAAGAAGCAACAACCAAGATTCCAAGGCAAAGTTTTTAATAGTAAATCCATTTTTTTTTTTTTTTGGGCAGTGTATATCTTTCCATAGAAATTGGATTGAGATCTTTGCACCAAAACATTGAACATATTTGTCATAAACACATGTACATGATATACAAACAAAAAAAATAAAAAAAATAAACATGCATACAATTCTGTGTTGTTCCTCTAGTGGGACAACATGTAGGAGCCATCAAGATGCTCTTCAACATGCATACAAAACTCATTACCATGATTTTTTTAAGGAAGTCCTTGCAGTCTTCTCCTCGGAAGGTCAATGTTCACTGCCGCAATCTCAATATCTTGCAGAAGACCTAAGGCGACAAAGAAACAAGAGAGTGGTTTCGCAGTGGAATAATTCCTTGGCTTGAACCAGGCAAACAACACTCTTTCTCCTGATGCTAGCGACCCGGAGACATTGCAAGCAACCAATGAATTGCACAAATAACAGGGAAAAGGCCCTGGCTAGAAGAGTTTCTAATTTGCGGCTGCCACTGCGAAGAGCATGACATCCTGCATCATCGCTCCATTGGAGCACCCCAACAAGAAAGAAACCCATAATTTTTCAAACGTAGGAGGACATAAGAACCCATACTTGCGGTAAAATTGATAGTTATCACAAGCTTCCCACAAGGAAGAAGACAAAAGACATTGTAGGGCATGCGGAAGAGCCCGGAACTGAAAGTTAGCACACACCAAGAGACCACCCACTTACAGTCGAAGACTTCAGGAACACAACCTGCATGAGCAATTTGAGAGTTCAAATTAATTTGTTCTGGGTGGGAGGGGACCAAGAGACCCCCTCCTTATAGGAAAATATTTCAGGGACACATGTTGCATGAGTAATTCCAAAGGCCCAAATTAGTCCATTCTGGGCGAAAGGAGATGAGTAGTAGGAATATGCCTTGCACCAGTGGGAGTTCTGGTCCTCATCCCCTAATATGTTAATTGTATATCCAGATAACAAGAGAGTGGTCCTGCAATTGAATAATTATTTGGCTTGAAATATATCTATGGGAGAATCAAGAGACCATTTCCTTACAGTGAAATACTTCCACCCATAACTGACTAATTTGGACCTCTGGAATTTCTACTCTCGAGCTGCAAAGCGACTATTACGTTCAATGTCGGTTTCTTTTCTGAAACCCCTTATTTTGGTCTAGTTAGGGACGTCATCGATGAGTTGGGAAGTGCCCCCCATTATGGTTGATTTCAATTTGGGCGTAGGAGTGGGAACAACATCTGCATTGCCATCATTCATTGTCATATCATCATCCATCAGATCATCTTCTTTCGGCTCGAAATCGAACGCATCAACCTCTGTGCCAACCAACAACGCAGGTGGGTGGGTTATCTGAGCAAGTGAGGTTACCTTGGAATTCTTTGGCTTGAAATATATCTCTCGGTGCACCAAGGGACCATCTCCTTCTTTTCTCCTGGGAGGGGGGAGGTGAGTAGTAAGAATATGCCATGGAGTACTGGAACTTTTGGTCATGCCTGAAGGTGCTTACTGTATCTGGACAAAACTCTTGTCGAACTACCGCTATAAGTTAATGAGAATTTCTGTTTTCTCCAGATGATGTTTGAAATGAACATTCAGAAGGGATAATATAACCTTCCGCAAATATTGGTTTAATGCGTGTCAATGGAAGATATCCTCAAGCTTTTCATTGATCAATGACAAATATTCACGGTTCGTGCGTAATGAGCTTTTACCATTAAAGCTTACTAATTGCATATTTAGAAAAAATTCCAAAGGTGGCAGTGATGACGAAGAGCGATTAAGGATTGGAGATTTCGTGAAGGTGCCAATTGGACGACGCATGAAAGAGATTGCATGATGCTTGAAATGAACACTTGGAAAGGACAACACAACCCTCCACAAATCTTTGTTTAATTTGTATTAATGAAAAATATGCTCCATCCTTTTAGACATTAATTACAATCTTAACTGTTCCTGCACGATGAGCTATTAGCATTAAAGCTTAATAATTGCATATCTAGAAACAAGTGTGAAGGTGGCAGGGATGGCGAAGAGTGATTAAGCATTGCACATTTCGTCGACCCGCCAACCCGCGAAAGAGATTCCAAGAAATGACCAAGTATGGAAAGCGGTTGGTTGAGCTTCAAAATAGGGTCACAAGTTATACTCAAGAGACGTGAGGGGCCGATGGTCAAATTGTATGTCTTCGAACTTTTGACTACAAAATGTGTAACATGAAACATGGGACAATGGCGAATTTCGCCAGTCAATTTGTATATCGCGGAATTTTGGGTGCTGTTTGTAGGTAGCGGAACAATGGAAGTGCAATGTTGAGATATCCTGGCCAGGAACTGATGATGGAAATAGTGGCCAAGTATGCAATGGGTAAGCGGTTGGTTGGTCTCGTGATATAAAACCGAGAAATATCAATCTCAATAACAGTGAGGCCACAAGGGCACATCACAAGTGAGTCTATGCTCACCCAATCTATATCTTAATTTGATAATTTCATACAGATATATAGATTAAGATAACCTCTAACAACCTCCTAAATGTGTGGATCTAAAAACCACTCAAAGCTTATAATAGTAATGCGTTCTAACAATTTTCTAACTATGACATTTCATCATTATTCTCCAACACCCCCCCCGTAATGAAGAAATGGATTTAATACAATAAAAATGCATAACATGCCTACTGGTCTTAGTCTCAACCAATGTTACAATATAAAACATTTTTAATATTGCATTATAGTGCAACATACACTCTTCTCATTTTAACTCTTTTTCTTTCTTCTCCTCCAGACCTTAAAACATGTAAATTTTATTTTCATCTTCAACTTTTGCTTCATTTTTACTTTGATCTTATTTTCTCTCGGACATGGCTCCAAATTTTTCTTTTTCATCTTAAATCTGACTCGTGCAAGTATGCAGTGCATTTTCTTAATCTCTCCATAATGATGTTCATAAAACTAGTCTTCAATACTATCATCAATTTCAATACTACTTCTTCTCAATGGCCGTGTCATTCCAAAAGAATTTTCAAAACCGTTTTCAATATCTGCAACTTTAGTGCAACATATCATGTGAACATCACCATGCATAGGCTTTGCAACCCATTCTTCAATAAATGCGAGTTCATCATCATAATAATTTTTATTTTCATTACTTCCATGTTCTTCTTCATTCTCAATTTATTTTTCAGCCTCTATTGTAAACATGATGTCCTCAATTTCACCATTAACTTGGCCCAAACTTGTCTTTCCAAACAACAATTCAGATCAATCAACTTCTTTTCAGTCAAAACCTACAACCAATCCTCACAAGATAAGTATGCATAATCAAATTTAACTTCAAGTGCTTCAATCTCTGCATCAAAGAGTTCATACATTTTCATCTCTGAATTTAGCAAAGATTCACATAGTGCTTCATTCATTTACATATGAAGTATAAACTGGCCTATGCAGGTTAATGATGAACATCCAAAAATCATCTATTTAATTAAAAAAATATTGGCAGTGATTTCGTTCAACACCAGGCATCAATTATTTAATCCACATGCAAGCAGTCTTCAACCCTTCATGCGGGCTCTCAGGCGGACTGTTTACAAGCAGACAACGACCACCGTTTTGTCTTTATAAATGGTGTGAATGATTCTGAGGTTCAACACTCCACACGACTCCACATAGATAGAATGCAATTAAACCTCAACAACCATGCAATGATAAAAGCTTCAATAGTCAGCACTCAACAACACAACGCTCCTCCTCGCACAAGCATGCTCATCTCAACTCAGTGTACAAGGGACAAGGAATCCAACAATTAGCAATTATAAATAGACTGTATATATTTAAATATGTTGCAATATAGACAACAAATCGACAACAATGATCACAAGTAATAATGATGCTGCAAATAGAACTCATCAAATAAGAAATTACATGCTATAGCACAAGCACACAAATAGCATAGACAAGGTGATGACAAACAACACCAAGCGCACGATGCATGGACAACCATAGTTATCCACACTTCATTCAGTTTGTAGGGAAAACAATAACAAGTCGAAGGCAAACAACTCCAACAAATACCGAACAACTCTAGCTCGCAACACACTTCGAATATATATAAGGAAGCCAAGAATCAATGAACACTCCAGGCAACAGGCTTCAACCCTTCACTTGGGAAAACCAACAATAACATTATTTAACAAGAAAAGGATCTAATGATAGCGATGGATCTACAGTAAGAAGGAAACCCTGTGCTCACTCACAACGATTTGGCTCTATGGCCCTCTAAGTAGGTGCACAACAATCCATGTAGGTTTTATGGAAGGAGAAGCTGTGATACCTCTCTCCTCCACGCATACAAACAATTGGACTCCTCCTCCAAGAAGGTGCACAATCAGAGTTCTCCTCCAAGCTCTGATACCAAATTAAAAATTGAGAAAGATCAATATTAATAACAGTGAGACCACAAGGGCACATCACAAGTGAATCTACGCTCACCCAATCTATATAATAATTTGATAAATTTCATACAGATATATAGATTGATATATAGATTAAGATAACCTCTAATAAGCACCTAAATGTGTGGATCTGAAAACCACTCAAATATTATAATAGTACTGCGTTCTAACAATTTTCTAACTATGGCATTTCTCCATTATTCTCCAACAACTCAGAACAAGGTATATTGATGGGCTTGAAAATAGGGCCACAAGTTCTACTCAATAGATGTGAGGGCCCGATGGTCAAATTGTATGTATCCCAAATTTTGATTGCAAAATGTGTAACATGGAACATGGGATAATGAAGGACTTCGACGGTCAATTTGTATATTGTGGAACTTCAGGTGCTGTATATAAAAGCATGAGATATTCAGAATAACGACACATTTGAAAAAATGACTAAGTAACCAGAAAGGGAAAGTAAACGAGAAAAATAAAGGGGAATTTGGTTGTCAATTTGTAGATCGGCGAAGTCCGGTTGCTTTTTGTAGGCGCCAGAACAATGGAAACACAATTTTGATCCCGCCTACCCGGGAACTCGTGATCCAAAAAGTTTGCTAAATATGAAATGAGGAAGCGGTTAGTTGGACTTGTGATATAAAAGTTTCAGTGGAAATATGAAAATGTGAATCTAACAACCCCCATAACTAGACATATTCTGAAAAATGATTAAGTAACCAGAAAGGGAAATTAGAGGGAAAAAAGAAAGGGGATGTCAGTTTTTGGAAGTGGGAATTGGTGTAAGAAAGCCCCATTGATGGTCTTAGCAGTAACTATGAAGTGAATTAAACATTTTTTTAGGCTCTTCAATCAAGGAATAGATAAAGCGATCCACGGTTATAGTTTTCAGGATGTGTTTGCATAAGTGAAGCATCAGAAAGACACAAGAAAATCAATTTGGGGATGTTTAAGTAAAATTATTATACTATCAACTTCACTGTAAGTATAACGAATTTGAATTTTAAGATGAATTTGAATTTGAATTTTCTATGGTTGATATGATAGTCCCATTGGACTTCACATAGTATATATCCTTTTATTTCAAAATATTCTTGGAGATGAATTTTTCTAAGTTCATCAATCAAGGAAAAGTGCTAAAACAAGCCACATACTACATTTGTGTCAGAGAGCTTATATTAAAAGGAAAAGAAGGTCATGTATATTATTTAATATCATAGAAAAACCGCCAAGATCCTGAATGTATCATTAATTTTTCAGAACAAAGCATACAACCAAGAGCCAAGTAAACACCAAATGTATTGAAAGTTGAGGCATAAGGAAAAACATGAACACATAAGGCACCAAGTGAGATCCCACAAGGGTCCATAGAGAAGTATGCATCGACCTATGCATAAAAAAAATTGATATATATATAAAAAAATACATGGAATTGGTTTTCTCTTACATCTGGTATATGTTCCCATGAAAAAATAATCCAGGCCATGAGATATGAACAAAAGTCTACCAAACAAAAGACAACACAAAACTAGCAGAGCTTCACCATTGTATCCCAACTATAACCAAACCCCCAAATGGGGAAAACGAAACTTGTCGATTACTATTTTACCATGAAGCAAGATCACTATGGACATTTTCTTCTGATAGTGCCATGTTCTATCACTACCAGTTTTAACAATGCCACATTCCCAATATTATTGGAAATGGCTGATGGTTCCGCCCAGATGAGAAAGCCATTTCGATGGTTCAAATGATGGGCCTGAGTTATTCACAGTTGGATACTTTGTATGTGGTTTGTACTCATGCTCCCCATTTATGGACTAAACAATCTTATGCACTTTTACATCAACAATACATGCACCTGCCTGTATGAATTCCAATGCCCAAACTCCCCAATCTCTATAGGGAGTTCGGAAGATCTCAAGCT
This sequence comes from Picea engelmannii, assembly GCA_009831015.1. Classification (NCBI taxonomy): domain Eukaryota; kingdom Viridiplantae; phylum Streptophyta; class Pinopsida; order Pinales; family Pinaceae; genus Picea; species Picea engelmannii. The sequence continues at coordinate 166,983 of ML812989.1, read as the reverse complement.
CATGCTTCAATCCATGTTGAGCCCTTTTTTTCAATCAGGGCATCGAGAAAATGAGTATATCATACCATAAATTTATAGTTGGAGATCATCTTCTTTTTTATTTGGGTACCCAAAAAATGTAGAAATCCTGCCATGGCTATATAGGTGGAAAACATTTTTCCAATTTGGGCACTCAAAAAGGTGCAGACTCCTCCAACAAATCTACAACTAGCCACCATTTTTTTTTCATTTGGACACCCCAACAAATATGCAAAATTCTTACTGGGAGATGCAAAAAAACATCAAAATAACAACAATGATTTGATTTGTAGTTAGATTCTCCTTGTTTTTTCAAGTGCACAAAAACAGACAAAATCTCTGGAAAGAAAATTTTACAGCCATAGATGTAAACTCTAAAGAACTCGAGTCCGACAAACATTCATTTGGGTATTGAAGAAAAATTACAGACACACATGAGATTTTTTCGTTTCTTGCCAAAGCTTGATATGATTTTTTTTTCTTCAAAGGATATGCAATATTGCATTGTCGTCATTTAAGGTAAATTTTCTATGTATCTGAAAGTCGCGCAACATGTAGACACTGTTTTAATTTTTCTGTAGGTATATTTCATATGGAAATTCTGCTAACCTAGGAAGCACATATTGTAACAGAGGCTGTCTAATTGTACAATGTACGATTGTGTTGCCCACGATTCGGATGGAAACGTTGAGGCAATGTCTATATATGTAAGGGAATTTTTTACTGCATCGTAGACGATCAATTGTATCATCATTTATGAAAGCAGATGCATAAGCATGAGAGTTTCATTTGGCACATACATGCTTGAATGTGGTCGAGTACACATTCACTGCAACCAAAACACCCTCAACCTGGGAACGTGAGCATAATAGTTAATATATTGAACAATATAATATACAACTGCACAACAAAAAAAGAAAAAATGCATAAAATTGGTGAAGTCAATTTGTATGAGCAAAGTGAGGATGAAATTGTAGATGTATACGCACAATGGTTGTAGAGCTAGCTAGTTTCTTGAGATCCTGTACTATGTCTATTCACAATTATGTTACAAATGTTGCTTGCGTTGTGCAAAAGATCCTTTCTTTAGCATCTCTTTTCTTTTTTATATTTTTGAAGAGCATAAGTGGAAATTTCCCTTTATGCAATTGTTGTTCCATTGAGGAAAACAAATTTGAATAGGTGTCGAACAATTGTAGCTTCAACATGGAACAGTGCAACAGTTGTGTAACATAAGCGAGATACATGGACATGTGAAAGTAAAAGACAAAACTAGATATGGAGAATGGTACCATTGCCTTGTTGTTGTCTGACTCTCCATATTTTATATGGAGAATGTGTTGCGAGCCAAGTTTTCTCGTGAGTGTGAAAACTGCACCAATGGTTCCGATTGGGTAAGTGTTGTTTCTCTGTGCAAGTTGTCTGATTGTTGTGTTCGAGACAAAATGATATTCTAAACAAATCACATAAATTTTTTCCACAATACTTGTTTCGTTGAGAGATATAATCCGATCATAATCACCATGGTCATATACTATTTTGGGCAATATATTAAAATTTGTAATGGATATCCCATTACCTGGCAATATCTTTTCTGCATGTTTCTGGAGAAGTTGTGTGGGAATAGTCAGTTTGACTATCATCTGGGCTTCATTGTCTGTCGTGTCAGCATGTATAATGGATCTAGTTTTGTTTTCCTTATCCAAGTAGGTGCTATAGACAACCATTATTTCCCCGACGAACACTTGTCCATTTCGGCAGATGTTCAAGCCCTCTATTGATAGTATTTTGGGTGTTATAAGTTTAGACAAGGTGACATTTTTTGAACAGGAAAAGTAATGTGAATGGTAGTCGACATTATTATTTTTTTTTCGTGGCATAAATGTACAAGTAGACACACAACTTGGATGAATTATGGAGCCAGAGTTTTGCAACCAGACCTCTTAGTCCGCAGAACTTGCGCTATGTTCAATGTCTCACTTGCGCTCGTTGATACTTATTGTGAACTACAAAGCATGTGTTGCATATGACATCAACATATTTATCGTGGCATAGATGAATAAATAGCCGAGCATATTGTTTTGGTAAACATACGAGTAATAAAATGTATGAATCTTTACCTTTGGCCTTGTAGTCTATTGATGTTTGCGATGATTGACTGCTCATGGCCATGTCACTAGTGTTGGCATATTTACATGCAGAGTGTGCTTGTCATTGATGGAAAGAACAACAATGTCGATGGAATATTGGAAGCAATGACGACAAACATGAAAGCAACAATGATAGCATTGGGAATGACAAGACCATAATAAATTGTTGTCTACAAGATCAGGAGGACGAGCATAAGGCAGAGAGTTGGAGTTTCCAGATAGCCAGAGATTATCATGAAGGCACCAAGGAGCATGCGTAGGATTCCTTAGAATTCACGAGCTTGAAAAAGGAATCAAGCTATGGAGGAATAACATAGAGTTTTATGCAGAGTGCAATTGTGCGCTAGGGCCAAGGTTAACTTTATTGCCAAAGCTTAGGAGAGATAGTGTTTTTAGAAATGCAGAAAAGACCCAAAGTCATCAGGACTCATAGAAGGATCAAAGGTCGAGGCCTTTGACACTTAGAAATTATTCCAAGTTGGGAGGAAGAGTAATCTCAAGAGGAATACCTGACAACCGTTGGATCATTCTAAAGTGGAAGGATAGGATAAGAAAAGAAGAACGCAAAAGAGTGTTGAATATACGAAGTCCGAGTTCGTGAAGGATATCACAACCATTGGCTGGAAGAAGATTTGGACCGTTGATCTGGTAAGCGGAGAGTTGGGTTTTGTGTCTTGGAATAAAGGCGCGAGTTGATTTTCGATGTCACGAAATGTGAAATCCCAAAATGCAGAAGGTGATCACAGTAGTTGATCGAGGAAGGATTGTGGGCCGTTTATCTAACACAAGTGCGAGTTTGGGAATTATAAAAAGGGAGGTGAGCCAACTTTCGACATCATGAAGCGCGTAGTCACAAAATGCGAAGAGAAGATCTCGACTGTTGGATCACAGAGAGATCTGGACCATTGATATGGAAAGCATAGATTCGGAAGTTAGGCCTGTGGTCACAACCATGGTCACATCGTCGGAGGATAAAGGGATGAGCATGTAGAGGTTCTCTTTATAACTGCCAGAATGAACTAATGGTATATGCTAGAGAATTTGAAGAGTTCAGGGTGATCACCAGAGGAGCTGAAGAGTCTCGAGATATCTGCCAATGGAATGAAGACTCATCATAGAGACAATTGACAGATGGAAGAGTGTCGAAGACTATAACTATAACAGAGAGGATAAGCTCAACTGTGACAGAGAAGATGAAGGGTCGCACTGCCAAAGAAGGAAAAGAATCTCAGGATAAGCCACCGATGACGAAAAAACTTGGTATAACCACCAAAGAAGACAAAGAGTTGGGTGGATTATATCACAGAGGACTTGGTGTGATAAGATGATGCAGAACATAGAAGATTGTGGCTCTTTTTCTAATAGTTATGCATGTGGGTAGAATGTGACCTCTTACAGGACTTGAATTGGATATCAGAGGTGCATCGTATAGCATGGAGAGACAGCACAAAGTATAAAGGAAGAAGATAAGTTGAATAGAGGAATAAAAGTGCGTAGCAGGAGAAAGAGCAGAGGATAGAATCATAATAGAGTATAGAAGCTGCAAGAGGCAGAGAAGACATGGAGCTATAACAGACCATATCAGAGACAGAGAAAGTAAGTAAAGTTTTGTAAGATTCAATCAGAGTGGTAGGGTGGTGCTAGGGAGGATTACAGTCCTCTAAATTCTAGTTGGTGCTAGAATATTTTCTGGGAGTTGGTTCTTCCATCTAGTGGGTGTTAGAGAAACCTGGGAGTTGAATAAGCCAAAATTAAGCAAGGTATGCCATTTTTGCTATAACTCATTTTATGAGAGGTTACAAGTAGTGCCACTTGGAGGAATTGCATAAAACACACTGAATAACATTGTGTATCAGTTTCATATCTTTATTCATTACAGGTACAAAGTTATGATTATTTCAAGTTAGGGTTGTTGACTAATCCAAAACTAGTCATGGTTGAG
>ML812989.1:34629-124718 GCA_009831015.1 Picea engelmannii | reverse complement strand
AAATTTGGACAAGATTTCTTAGTGCATTTTGGATTATATTATGGGATAATATGGACTTTAAGTTGAAGAGTGATTCAAAAAGGATCTAAAGACGACTAAGGATAACTCAGAATTCGTAGAAGCACCTCATGAAGCTCATAATGGCCTCAGTAGACAAAGAAAGAGAAAAAAATCAAAGTCCTTAAAACTTAGTGAAATTAACATCATCGCGAAGAGTGCGTTGCAATATTTCCAACGACGTAAGTCAAACAGAGTTATGGATCGAAAGATATTCACTATCAAAGTTTTGGTCAACCTAGCCCAGTCAATAGAGATGAGTCAACATCTGTACTACTGACGTCAACATCAATACATATGACTTCAACATTTGTACAGAGTATGTGGCACACGCAGAGGGTGACATGTGTCATGATGAAATCAACATGATGACATGGCAACACTAGAGGCTGCCACATGTCACTCATTTTCGACATTTTCAGGTCAACATGTGGACTAATGAGGAAGTGCCATGTGGCAGTCTGTACAGCTATGTGGCAGGTCGTACAGGATGTGGCATACACGTGGCATCTATACAATACATGGTAGGCTAACATGATAGGAAGGTGATGTGGCAAGACGACTATGCAAGTGGATGACGTGGGCTAATGGGTGGCCGCCACGTGGCACAATCATGGGATGCCATGTGGCAGCGGGAAAATCCCCAATAAGGGCTAGCTACCGGAAATCCAAAAATAAAAAAAGGGGTTGGTTGACGCCAATCCCCAATCCCCCAAAGTTAGACGTATTTCACCATATCTGGTCAGCAACAAAAAATCCGCTAGCAGGATCACTAAACTTAGCGGAGTATCACAACAAATGTATTATGGCTAAAACAATAAGCCAAAGGGAGGAGCCCTGCAGGCTTGACCTTGAGAGCTCCCCCAATAACTCGCCTTTAATACACACCCGCCAACCATTGGGCCAAACAACCAAGTTGGTAAGTCCGCCCCCTTTTTAATTTAAAAAATGGTTTCGCCAATGCACCGGGGGGGAGACCAAGGTGCACGACAGGCCGTACCAGGGCACATAAACAATGCAAAGGAAAATAATTAAAGAAGATTGCAAGCACAAAAATCGAGACAAATTTTCTCAAGGGCTTGCAAGTGCCAGACTCAGATCACGGCATGGAGATAGTCATTTTTGGGTAATTTGACGCCACAAATTCAATGGCGCTATTAGTTTTTTGATCTCAACAAAACTTCTGCAACATAACTCTAGAATGAGATATCCTTATTTATTTTTCCAAATTCTTTTAATGAGTTAATAAAAAGGGCTATCCATTTGAGAGACGGACCTGGAGACGTAGTCCACCAGGGACGAATTCCTTTATCAAGTTTTTTGTGTTTAGATCTGATGCATATGTCTCTTCATTGTTGAGTTATTCCTTCTTTATGGTGCACTTCAATTTATGCTCATTTAATACAATTCTTTAATAAGTCACATCGCTGAAAAGATCCTGGATCAAAGAGTTATACAAAATTTCATCCACAGAAAGATGGGCAAAGATAAGTTCCTCCATGTAAAAAGGAAAATAGAATAACCAACACTTGGTATGATAAAAAAGAGTAATATTTCTAGAAAAGGCATTAGTGATGCTTCCTTAGTCGTTAAAATAAAAAATATAAATAGATACAAATCCCTAATCAAAGGGAGGAAATGTTACTATATAAATAGAAAGCAAGAGAATATGTTGCACATATCTGAGCTAGATCCTAAGAAACTCTAGATCCAAATTCGAACATGTAAACTAAACAAAACAATACAATTCTCTTAAGGGATTGAAATTTGTACCTTAAAATTCATTATGAATCCACTAATGTCACAAACAACATTTAAGCCATTTCTATAGAGAAAGATTTATTTTCAATAGATCTCATATATATTGGGGTTAAGCAGTGTGCAAAAGGGAATGCTAAGGAGATAGAACACTACTAAGGCACCACTTTGACGAGATCTTCAATTTAGTAGTCATGAAGGGATTTCCTAAACCTTAGACTCAAAGACCCATTGTACCTATTTTTAAAAGTAAGCATAATTTTTTTTTCTCTAATTGTAGGACCATAATGATTACCCCGCTTTTATCCAAGTTATATGGAAATATTTTGGAAAATAAAAGGATTCTTCATATTGCTTCAAAATCCATCCAAAACCACCTATGGCGCCTTAAGGAGGGATGGCATAAAGATGCCATGCATTGGCTAAACTATTGGGGAATATAGGAAGATGTCACTCCATAGAATAATGATAATATTAAAAATATTATTATGTCTAAATTCAAGGAGAAGATATGGCGATAAAAAAGTAAACTAAGATGCTAAAAGAAGGTGATCAACCCTAACCTAAGATAAAAATATATCTCTCTATTTTGACTAGTATAGAAAAGAAAATCATAGTTACTAAAATAAGAACAAATTCCATAGTAAAATAGGACATTACACAAATCCTAAAATTCATGAGTTGAAAGAGTTTGTCACAAGGATTAAAGATGAAAAATACCCACATTAAATCACAACTTCAAAATTTTTGTGATAATAATAACATTCTAGTACTTCTCTTAAAGTTGACAATAATATATCACAACTTCTTTTAATTTTAATTTTCACAATTGACCATATGCCTTGATTATATATTCTCAATATATAATCATTCAAAAAACTTTCTCCTTGTAATCTATATGTTACAAGTTTTTTGATCTCCTTCTTATGTTCTTGATCTTTACTTCGTGAGTTACAAAAACACGGTTCTTTATATATAGACGAGATTGGTTTGAGAAATTTAGCAAAAAGAATTTGAATTGTGAGTGCGATCATCTCCTCTTCTTGAAGGATCTTTAAAGGCATTTCAACGGCTATAAAACTTCAATAACAACTGTAAGCTCCGTTAAATTTTAAAAATAGTATTGTTATTTTATTTTTGAACTTTTTAATAACTATATTCCAACTTGTAAAAGAATATTACAGTATGAGATGAATATTTTTATGAAACATTTTTTAACAAAAAAAATATATCTTTCAAAACTATATATATAATTTAATTTAATTTCAAATCTATCATAAAGTAAAAATAGGATAAATATTGATGTACAAACTTTTTTAAGATGGAGAAACTGTACCTATAGGGATTTCATCCCTTTAAGTGCATGCAAAGGACTTTAATAATATCTTTCCTTATACAATTTCCTTGAATAATATTTTTCATCATATTTTAAAAATATATGTTTATTTTAATGACATTTATTTTATTTACATTTTATTTTTTGTATTTCTCTCCATTTTATTTATGTATGTTATTATTATATTAATTATATTTTTTTATTTGTATATTTTGGCATTATGTTTTTTGTATTTCTATTTACATTTTATTCTATGTTGTTTAATCTCAATATGTAATGTAATTCATCTCATCTTTAGCATACTAATATTGACATCTTTACTAAATAGTTGCTTAAATCAATACAACTTGTTTGTTGTGAAGTGTACTATCACTCATTCCTTGAACAAAACCATTTAATTCAATATGTTAAAAATTAATGATTTTTTTTTTCAATGTATAGTTCAAATATACCAAATCATTTTATAGTGTATTGTTATTGACATATTCTTATTTTAAGTAAAGTTGATATTGAAATATTTTACTTAAAATAGATATTGAAATATTTTATTGATGGTGGAAATTAATTTTATTTTTGTTAAATTGATATGTTTTTGTTTAAAATATAGTTATAAACTCCACATTGAATATGGAAGGAATTACACATCTCCTTCATACTAACTGACACACCACATAAATGTTTCGATTAAGATCCATCTTAACTAGGGATCCATAATGGGTTGCGAGGGATAGGTGAAATACCTTTTTAGACTGCAAAATCAAGAATAATAGTGTAATACCCCTATTTTAACCCCTATGAACTATAATGTATTATGTAAATGTGACATTAGGCTAGTGAGCCGGTAAAGTTGAAATACATCTATATACATTAATAAAAAAAATACATTGTTGGATGAAAGATGGACAAGAACAAGAGATAGGGGGATAAAAGGGCTAAGTCTTTTTGTTATATTTTATTTACCCATAATTGATTTTATGGAGTAAAGTGGTTACATGGGCTTCTTGGGTGGAAGCCCATGTGGTTCTTGTTTTCATGTAATTATATAAACATTCCTTGTGGGTTGTTTTGGGGGTTCACTTGTTCATTTCCATTCACTCTTTCATTTTTTTTGGTGCCTCATTCTTGCTAATTCGTGTGCTCTTGGTCTGAGCATAGAAATGAATGGATGGAAGAGGAGAGTCATTGCTAGATGGTTGTAATAAGTTATTGATCATTCCATGAGGGAATGGATGCATGAATGCATGCTATTGCTGGAAGTTCGGAAATAACTGTCCGCAACTGAGAATCCTTGGAGTTTCCAGTAGGGATATTTTCTGACCAATAGCACTGGATCCTTGGAGAGAAATGGAACAACTTGAGGGACTGCATGGAAAAGAAAGGTGTTCATTTCTTTGGGTTGTGCAGGTTGAAGGGGAACGAGAGATGGAAAATGGAATTTTTTGTGTGGTTGAGAAGCCTGAGATTTAGTTAGCCAGATGTTGTGTGTTTTAGAATTGGCCTAGGACCCTTCCTTTTGGATTCATAGCTATGGCTCAGGGGTGACTTGTTTTTGAGAGTAAATGAATAAAAATGTCTATGGTTGGGAGGGAATTCTTTGGTCTGAAGCTAGTTGGTGAATGTTTATTTGCAAAGATAAGTGCTCTCTATGTTTTATGTACAACGTATTTTCTGTTGTGTATTTAATTATCTCTGAGATGCATTTTTGTGTGTATGCTTGCTAGTTTATTGTTGTGCATGACACATTGTTTATTTATTTTATGCTGTAGCATGGATCTTGATTAGTGCATGTGAGTCTTTCATGCTTCATTTTGAATTAATTATTATCATATTTCAAAATCAGTTTAGAAGTGAGTTTTGAAGGTAGCGTGGCCAACTTGTGGGTGGCTGGGTATGTTACAAATAGTTTTCACCTCAAGGGATTAGAAATGTCTCATGTGAAGTTAAGATGGATCTATGTTGGTGTGGTGTCTAACTCCTGACAAATTTATAAGTGAGTTTGATTATATACTTCCTTTTGATAATATGTGTTCAACATGTATTTACCTCTAAAAAAGTATGTACATTTTATTACCATTCATTCTATTCATATTTTGTTTTTTAATATTTTTGGGCATTTTATTTCTCTATTCAATTCTTTTTCTGATCACATTCATTTTTTAAGAGAAAAACGATCTATGTATTTCTATTTATATACAACAAAAAATTACAGTCGTCTCAATGGGACCTACCAAAATGGAAACATGTGTCCATCCTTGAGAGAAATCAACCAAGTTTAATCATAACAATATTGAGCCTGTTCTCCAAAAAGAGACAATATAGTCTAGAGATAAGGAAATTGGAGTCTATCAACTAGAATTCTATATTACCTATGCACACTACTAAATTTGATGATATATATTGAAATTAAAACAAACAATATTTCAAACTTGATTCCCCTTAGCTTCAACTTGGAATGGATCCATATTGGTGTCCTCTCTCATGTCCTTACCGAGTTCATTATCTTCAATCTGGATAAGATGGTCCTTGGAACATTAGGAGCTTTGGTTCATTGCCTCAGCCTCTGAATGCTCTTGGATTTGACCTTTTGGTGTCACTTTGAATTTAATGTCATATTCAGATTTGTAGAAAAGATCAAATTTACCTTTTAAAATTTTAACAACATGGAGGGTAACCTCCTGTTTCTTACTAGTTTTTTCTACAACTAGAGCCACCATTGCCTTGACAATCCAATAAGTTTCTACTAATTTAGAGTATTTAGTTTCTTCGGTCTTGGAATAATATGGGTCATCCACCCATTCTTTTACCTCTTCCACGATCACCTCCTCTGTTGTGTTTTTCCTTTGAGCTCTAATGAGCTCCTAGATCTCAATTTTTTCCTTCTTCTCTACATCTATGTTGGTATACTTGAACCTAGAACGCACCATCTAGGATGCTTTGGAAGCCTTGTTTTTTTTCATTGACCCATGGGAGGAGGAAGCCTCTTCTTTCTTCCCCCACTAGATACCACCCTTCACACCTCGCTTGGACATCCTACAACCACCAACGCTTTTATTTTCTCCTAGTGATCTCTCCTCATCCTATGCACACCCCTTCTACCTATGCCTAGCTACTCGTCCTCTCCACATGATCTTTCTTCTCCAAATTCTCCTAACAACTCTCACTCTTCTTTGCACCTTAGGCACCTCCCAAAGTTCATAACCCCAAAGAAAATGCATCCAATTCCTCCCCTAATCTTCCCTCTCACTCGTGCTACTTCACATCTCCTAAAGTTTTGGAATGAGACTTCAACTGGTCCCACACTTATCGATTGACTTATATATTGTTGGCCCAATCAACTAAAACATCACTTTGATAATTCCTTTCCCATCATGATCATTGCGCATGGAAATCACCATGGTGGCTTCTGGAGTTTTCTCCTCTCCTTTTCTTGAGCATTCCATATTGCCACTGGTTCGCACACTCCTAAGTTTCCACTTGGGACGTGTCTATACATGACTCCTCTTCATATGATGTTTGTCGGCTCCTTCCTCTTTGCATGTTTCTCCCATAACTAACTCGCATACCATCTATCCTTACTAAGGAGAAAACAATTTGTGCAATCTCATCAAGCATCTAGCCCGACGTCACCAGCTTGGGCCCCGTCTCGACTTCGATCACCTTTCCTTGCTCCTAATGTGTTCTTCTAATAATGAACTGGAATCTCACTCCTTGCCGAGGATCCACCTATATGTGTTTTCTTGTCACCTACCCAAGCCCAGACTCAACTTTTGTCACCCCATCCGAAGGCTAATCACATTCATTTTATTTGAATTTTATTATTTGAATTTTTTTGGTATTATGTGTCTAATAATTTTAATTACATTTTATTTGATGTTTTTAATCTCAATAAGTAATGTAACTCCCCATCACCTTAAGAATATTAATATTGTTACCTKCACTAAATAATTACTTAAATGGATGSAACTTGTTTRCTTTGAAGTATAYTATCAATTGAAATCGATGCATTATATTACTAAATATTAATGAATCTAATTATTTTTCAATGTATACTTGAAACAAGTATATCAAATAATTTTATAATACATTGTTTTGTATATATATAATTAATATTGATTTTTTTTTAATTAATATTTTATTTATTAGCATTATGAGCGACAATTAGTGATAAGCATATTATATTACATTGTAACTCAAATGAATTCTAAGTTCCATCATTTTCCATATTCACTTTCTTTTTCATATTAATAATTAATTTCCATATAAGTTTGTCCAATATCAACTAAACTTTGATGTTAGGTTTGAAGTTTTAACTATAGCCTTTAAGAGGAATTCTAAGTTCCATCATTTTCCATATTCACTTTCTTTTTCATATTAATAATTAATTTCCATATAAGTTTGTCCAATATCAACTAAACTTTGATGTTAGGTTTGAAGTTTTAACTATAGCCTTTAAGAGATAGCTATCCTATTAAGTTTATTTGAGGCATATTTAAGTTAAGATATAAGTTAAGAACAATGTTAATTATTATCTAAAATCATGATTTCAATAATGTTTAAGGGAATGGAAATCATATAAATGTTTATGAATATTAATATTACCTCATAAAGATATTGATATGAGGGATTGTTAATCATTAAGTGTGGACATGATTGATGAAAACAGGTTACAAATAATACTTGAAAATTCACATTCATGTCGATATGGCAATTGCAACGGAGATGTGGCAAGCAACATGAAGCACAAGTGATATCCATGCTGTAAATGACACGTGGCCTCTAGAGTCCCATTTATTTTTTGAAACTGTATAATCCATCTTGCTATGTTCGAAATTTCCGTTCTTTCCAATAGTGTGACTTCTATGTTCGAAATTTCCGTTCTTTCCAATAGTATGATTTGCTATGTTCGAAATTTCCGTTCCTACCTTGCATGTTTTATCTGTTCAATGTATACTTTCAACTGGTTAGAGTTAAGTGAAATTTCCATAGACCATATGGCTTGTATGTCTCTATATGTGCTAGGACAAAAAAAATTCTATGCATAGCAGGAGAAAAAGATATGCATGAGAAAAGGATAAAACAAAGAAGACACATATAAAGTTGCATTCAAATTAAATAAACACAATTTCTTGACATTCAATATAGTTGAAGATAAAAATTTATGAGCACATAAATATAAAAGGAGATAAAAATAATTTTATTTGAAATATATCAAAAAATAATATTGTTTGTTACATATTCCTGTAAATTTAAATGCGTTTGTCATATAGAATGGGATTGGGGATCCCACAGACCATAAGAGAAATATGTACAAGAAATAGGATTGTGGAAAGAAGAAGTGAGCAACGGTAGAGAGTAATACCTGAAAAGAAGAAATTTGAAGGTAACAGTCTTTGGCTAGACATTTCTATTTAAAAAGGTGGAGTAACTGGATTGATAAACAAAGCAGAATGTGATCAGTATAGACTTACAGTGATGTTACATATCACCCATTTTTCTATTTGCTTGTTGATTCCTTTTTATTGCTGTCGTCAACGACTACTGGAATCGTGCCAACTGCCTGTTTCCTTTTGTCGATGACCTGCTTCATTGCGCTTTCAACCCATTATTCAATGTAGCTTCTCAAGGGGGCCACATTGATCTCATTTCGGATTTTTATGTTGAAAAGTTCCTTTTCTATTTCCCTTAGATCGATAGAAATATTACACATAGCTTGATCAATTTCTTCTTTATGTACCGAATAGTCGATTAGCCATTTGTCCACGTCATCTTCACCATATTCAAGGATGCTGTAAAACTTTTCTAAAGACAACGGCTTAAAAATATCAACTTGTTTATCAAAGGCTTGCTTAGTTAAGGGCAAGGAGTTGACAATTAACTTGGCGTCTTGGGCCTTGTTGGTCCTTCTGTCTAAGTCTATTTCGGTTATCTTTGTGAATACTTTTTCTTTCTTTGATATGGCTTGTTCACATGATTGGACAATGAGATGCAAGTTCTTCACTTTCTCTTTCCAGCATGCATTTAATTGAGTGATCCAGTTTTTGGAGGGGAGATCTTCTTGTCTTCTTCTCATTTCTGTCATGTTGTTGACATTGGTGCCAAAAGGGAGGACCATGACTAAATAGAAAAATTCTTCATTTTTTAAATCCGCCTGCAAATGTTCGAGCAAAGTATGTGCCCTTGTTCCAAGGGACTCCATACTTCATGATGTTTCCCATGCCTCAGTAATTAGTTCCATTCTTTTCTTGATATTATTCTCCACATATCCTCTACACGATGCGAGGAGGCTAGATGATCCTTTTAACTTGGTTGTAGGGGTGGTAGGCATGGCTATTGCTAAAGGACTGGAAAACAATGACATAGGAATCAAAGCTTCCTCCAATTCCTTGACTCGGTTCTTCAGTCTGGAATTCTCGGCCTCAATGCCTCCAATGGAATCATCAAGAGCATCTCTAGTTTCTCTGTGAAGTCGAGAGATTTGGGACGGTCGCAGGTTCGCAAGGTTAACCTCTGAACGATATTTTCCTTTCTTATTTTTTACATCTCTCTTTTCAATAATTATTTTTTTAGACTCGCTGTAAAAAATAATGCTTTGGAATACGAAGGATTCATCTTCGTAAAAAATTTCGGTATCAGCTATGTCCATTGGGTGACTAGTTGGATCGTGTCTCCGAGATGATCAAGGTTGTGGAATACACTATCCAGATTAGTCTCAATTTCCATTTTCTCACTCTCAATTTCGGGCTCTTTTGCCTGCCCTACATTTTTTTTTCTCTTCTTCTCCACGGGAAGCTTGTGAGAACTATCAATTTTAGGGTGAGGAGGGTTGTTATCTCCTCCTCCATTTGAATAATTATGGGTTTCTTTCTTACTGTGGTGGGTCGTTGGAGCGATGCTCCAGGATGTTGTACTTTTGGGAGTTCTATCCGACGATTGAACACTCTTCTCATTAGGGACTTTTCCTTGTTTCTTGTACAATTCAGTGCTTTTTTGCAATGTGTCTAGGTCGCCAACATCATAACCAAGAGTGTTGTCATCAGTGTCTCTATTTTCGCTTAGGTGTCTCTGGAAAAAAGAATTGCCGAGGCCAATTGCAGGTAAATGTTCTAAAAAAATTCCATTAGGGGAGAACCCTCTTAGCCTTTTAGCATATCTTAGGTTCAAGTTGTTGAAATGGGATGCAAATTCGTTAATTTTTTTGACATTCCGCAACATGAATTCCCCAAATTTCCAAGGCAGAGGAATGAATTGTTTTTTTCTCTTCTCATAGAATAGATGCAACTAGTAGTTGTATTACCTTGCTATTTCTGTAACAAACATTATGTCCTTAATGTGACATGGAAGGAGAGAAGGTTTTTCCTTGGAGCCAAAAATCCTTATCACACTGCAATTCTCCATTTGTTCAAGTGCCCCCTTCCTGTCCAAAAACTTGGTTGCGTGCTCATATATGTGGAGAGAATATTCTCCTAATAATAAAACTTTGAAAACAAAGACAAAGTCATTAAAAACCTCATAAAAATAGTGGGAGGCCTTGTGCTTCCACAAGGCCTAGTACCAGAAGGTTATTGGGTCGAATTCCCAGTTTACATTCTTGGACAGAGACAATTTTGGAAACTGACAGCAATGCGCTATCGCGAAAACCAAGTAGGATGTCATATACAATTTCTTCTCCTTTTTGAAGCTTGACAATTGGGAACATATTTAATGGGAAATTAGCTTCCCCCAATAAAAAATGGCTTGTTCCTTGACTATGAAATAAAAAATATAAATAACCATGCGGGAAATAGTTGTTGTGGATTCCTATCCCGTTATTCTTGTAAACATCCAAGCAATTTCCCGGAATGGATTTCTAAATGAACTAACCTGCAAGTTTGTGATATCTTCAGGAACTGCCATCAGGTCTTCCAAGAACTTAGGCAAGAGGTCCAACCCATTATTATGCTTTCTTAGGAACTGCTTGGATTCTTCTGCTATCAACATCAATGTTGGCTCCGACAATCTTAACATTTGACGGAAGACCTGAGGTGACAAAGAAACAAGAGAGTGGTCCCGTAGTGGAATAATTCTTTGTCTTGGAATATATTTATCAACACACCAAGAGACCAACTCCTTACAGTAAAAAACTTTAGGTACACAACCTGCACGAGCAATCCTAGAGGTCCAAATTATTTCATTCTGGGTAGAAGGGGATGAGTAGTAAGAATATGCCCTAGACCACTGGAAGTTTTGGTCCTCGCACCCGAATATGTTCACTGTATCTCTACAAAACTACTGTCGGGTTGGTGCCATAAGTTTATGAGAACATCTGTTTTCTCCAGACAATGCTTGAAATAAATAGTTGGAGGGGATAATATAACCCTCCACAAATTTTGGTTCAATGCGTGTGAATGAGAAATCTCCTCGAGCCTTTTGCTCATTAATGACAATCTCTATGGGTGCTGCATGATGAGTTGTTAGCGGTAAAGCTTACTTATTGCATACTCAGAAGTGAGAAGGTGGAAGGTATGACGAAGAGAAATTAAGGATTGGAGGTTTCGTGGACGCGCCAACCTGACGACGTGTGAACGACATTCCATGATGTTTGAAATTAACACTCAGAAGGGATAATATAACCCTCTGCAAATTTTGGTTTAATGCGTATTAATGAGAGATCTCCTTGAGCCTTTTGCTCATCAATGATAATCTATATGGTTCCTGCATGATGAGCTATTAGCATTAAAGATTACTAATTGCATATTTAGAAATAAGACCTTATATATATATATATATATATGTTTTTATAAACAATTTTTTATTATAAACAAGTGCGAAGGTGATAGAGATGGGAAAGAGAAAGTAAGGAATGACCAAGTATGAAAAGCGGTTAGATGGGATTCAAAATAGGGTTACAGGGGATACTCAGGAGAGGTGAGTGTCTGACAATCAAATTGTATGTCTCAGAATTTGTGACTGCAAAACGCGTAAAACAAAAGAGGGCATGATGGGGCAGTTCACTGATTTTTGTATTTGCGGAATTTCGGGAAAGTGGTTAAGTATGGAATAGGGAAACGGTCGGTTAGACTCGTTTTCAGAAATAAGGATTGAATATTTCCTGAACGGGCCAACCCGACGATGCATGAATGACATTCCATGATGTTTGAAACTAACACTCGGAAGGGATAATATAACCCTCTGGAAATCTTGGTTTATTGCGTATTAATGGGATATCTCCTCATCTTGGTTTATCATTAAATCTTACTAATTGCATACTTAGAAATAGGACCTTATACATATATATATATATATATATATATATATATATATATATATATAATATTTTTATAAACAATCTATTTTATTATAAATAAGAATCTTTTATATATGTATAAGTATGAAAAGCGGTCAGACGGGCTTGAAAGTAGGGTTGTAAGGGATACAGAGGAGAGGTGAGCGCCTGACGGTCAAATTATATGTCTTTATAATATATATATATAAACAATTTTTTATTATAAACAAGTGCAAAGGTGACGGGGATGGGGAAGAGCAAGTAAGGAATGGCCAAGTATGAAAAGCGGCAGGACGGGTTTAAAAATATGGTTACAGGGGATTGTCAAGAGAGGTGAGGGCTCGACGGTCAAATTGTATGTCTTGAAAATTTTGACTGCAAAAGGCGTAAAATGGAAGAGGGCATGATGGAGCAGTCCAACGATCGCTTTGTATATTTGCGGAATTCCGAGTGTTGTTTGCAGGTTGCGGAACAATGTAAGGGAAATATTGAGCCCGCCTGTCCGAGAACCCACAATCGAAAAAGTGGCTAAGTATGGAATAGGGAAACGGTCGGTCGAACTTGTTTTCACTAATATATTGAAATTTGTATAGATATCCCATTACCTAGAAAGATCTTTCTGCATGTATATTGCGGAATTCTGGGTGCTATTTGCAGGTTGCGAAACAATGCAAGGTAAATCTTGAACCCTCCTGTCTGGGAACCCACAAGAGAAAAAGTCGGTAAGTATGGAATAGGAAAATAGTCGACGAAATTCATTTTCGCTAATATATTGATATTTGTAATAGATATCCCATTACATGGAAGGATATTTTCTGATGTTTCTGGACAAGTTGTGTAGGGACAATTATTATGACGGTATCCTCGAGGCATGGTGAGATGTTATCATTAAAAATCATTTATTGCATACTTGGAAAGAAGTGCAAAGGTGGCAGACACATGAAACAACGATGAGGAATTGTATATTTCGTGAACCTGCCAACCTGCTGATCCACGAAAGAGATTCAAAGAAATGGCCAAGTATGGAAAGTGGACAAACAAGCTTCAAAATGGGGTGACAATAGTTCCATAGGAGACGTGAGGACCCGACGGTCAAATTGTAGGTCTTGAAACTTTTGAGTGAAAAATGTGTAACACAAAAGAGGGTATGATGTGAGAGTCCGGTATTAAATTTGTATATCGCAGAAGTCAGAGTGTTGTTTGCAAGTCATGAAACAATGGAAGTGCAATCTAGAGATCGCCTGCCCGGGAATCTACGATCGGAAAAGTGGCTAGGTATGGAATGGGGAAGCGGTTGGTCGGAGTCACGATATAAAAGAATGAGTGAAAATGTGAACCCATGAGTCCACCAACCCGTACAGCTAGACATTTTCGGAAAAAAATGACTAAGTAACGAGAAAGAGAAAGAAGAGGGGAAAGAGAAATGAGAATTTGGTTAAGTATAGAAGAGGGAAAAGAAGGGCTAATATATTCACATCTGTAATACATATCCCATTTCTCGGTAAGATATTTTCTGCATGTTTCTGGAGAAGTTGTATACTTATTGCATTTACTTGGAAAGAATTGTGAAGGTGGCGGGCACAAGAAACAACGACTAGGAATTGGAAATTTCCTGAACCCGCCAACCCAATGATCTGCAAAAGAGATTCCAAGAAATGGCCAAGTGTGGAAATCAGTTAGACAAGCTTAAAAATAGGGTGACAAGGGTTCCTGAGGAGATGTGAGGCCCCGACGGTCAAATTGTATGTATTAAAACTTTTGAGTGAAAAATGTGTAACACAGAAGAGGGGATGATGTGGGAGTCTAAAATTCAATTTGTATATCGCAGAAGCCAGGGTGCTATTTGCAGGTCAAGGAACAATGAAAGTGCAGTCTTCTTCTCCAGGAACCCACAAGCAAAAAATTCAGTAAGTATGGAATAGGGAAACAGTCGGTGGGACTCGTTTCGCTAATATATTAATATTTGTAATAGATATCCCATTACCTGGCAGGATATTTTCTGCATGTTTCTGGACAAGTTGTGTAGGGATAATTAGTATGACTGTCTCATGGAGGCATGGTGAGATATTAGCATTAAACCTCAGTTATTGCATACTTGGAAAGAAGTGAGAAGGTGACAAGCACAGGAAACAACGATTAGGAATTGGAGATTTCGTGAACCCGCCAACTCGACGATTTGCGAAAGAGATTCCAAGAAATGGCCAAGTATAGAAAGTGGACACACGAGCTTCAAAATGGGGTGACAATAGTTCCCCAGGAGACATGAGGACCTGAAAGTCAAATTGCAGGTCTCAAAACTTTTGAGTGCAAATTGTGTATCACAGAAGAGGGTATGATGTGGGAGTCTGGAAATAAATTTGTATATCGCGGAAGTCTGGGTGTTGTTTGCAGGTCACAAAACAAAGAAAGTGCAATCTAGAGCCCGCCTACCTGAGAATTCACGATCTGAAAAGTGGCTAGGAATGGAATGAGAAGAAGTCGGTCAGAGTCACGATATAAAAGCATGAGTGCAAATGTGAACCCATGAGTATGCCAACCTGCGCAATTAGACATTTTTGGAAAAACGACTAAGTAACCAGAAAGAGAAAGTAGAGGGGAAAAAGAAACGAGAATTTGGGTAAGTATAGAAGAGGGAAAATAAGGGCTAATATATTCAAATCTGTAATAGATATTCCATTTCCTAGAAAGATATTTTATGTATGTTTCTGGAGAAGTTGTATACTTATTGCATATACTTGGAAATAATTTTGAAGGTGGCGAGCACAGGGAACAACGACTAGGAATTGAAAATTTCCTGAACACACCAACCCAAAGATCCGTGAAAGAGATTCCAAGAAATGGCCAAGTGTGGAAAGCTATCGGACAAGCTTCAAAATAGGGTGACAAGGGTCCCCAAGGAGACGTGAGACCCCAATGGTCAAATTGTATGTATCGAAACATTTGAATGCAAAATGTGTAACACGAAAGAGGGGATGATGTGGGAGTCCGGAAGTAAATTTGCATATCGTAGAAGCGGGAGTGTTGTTTGTAGGTCATAGAACAATGGAAGTACAATTTAAAGATCACCTGGGCGAGAACCCGCGATCAAAAAAGTGGATAGGTATGGAAAGCGGAAACACTTAGTTGTAATCGTGATATAAAAGAATGAATAAAAATGTGAACCCATGAATCCGTCAACCTACACAGCAAGACATTTTTGGAAAAAATTACTAAGTAACTAGAAAGAGAAACTACACGGGAAAAAGAAAGAAAAATTTGGTTAAGTATAGAAGAGGGAAAAGAAGGGGATAAAAGAGTGGAAAAATAGAAAAGCGGACGGAAATTTTGGTAAGCGGGAATTGTTCTCAAACAAACCTCATTGTTGCAAAACCATCATTTTCTAGTCCAATATTTTATCCGCGTACTCGTTTTCT
Source organism: Picea engelmannii (assembly GCA_009831015.1). Classification (NCBI taxonomy): domain Eukaryota; kingdom Viridiplantae; phylum Streptophyta; class Pinopsida; order Pinales; family Pinaceae; genus Picea; species Picea engelmannii. The sequence goes on along the minus strand of ML812989.1, from coordinate 108,892 downwards.
ATTGTGCTTGTACCATTAAAAAGGGTGTGAGCAAATGCTTCATTGAAGATTAGTTTTTATTGCAACTTGTGGGAGGAATTGTGTTCTTGATACATTCTTCCATGACTTTGACATATTAACTTAAGTATTAAACTTCTTGCATGATGGGTTTTTAGCATTAAAGATTAATAATTGCATGTCTAGAAACAACAATGATGATCTTGAATTTTAATATTGTAGTTGATTTCATAGTCCCATTTGACAACAACCACCATAGATCATTTTTTATTTATTCGCGAACAAGAAATTTGGTAATTTCATTAATAAAGTAAAAAGTGCTCAAATAGAGGCTAGGGGATGGACAACTAATAAAATGTTCCCTTTTGGAGTAAAGGAATCAAGGAAGCAAAAGGGAAATAAGAAATCGTTTTCTTTGCAAGGCTGAGATGGAAATGAAATTTCTAGGGAAGGGCCTTGACTGCCGCATCATGATTTAGTCTTGCTATGTTCTATCTGCATTACAAATAGAATTGAATGTTTGTTTGAAACTGTCTGAAATTCATTTTGTTTACATAGAAGCATGATGGGATTGACACAATGCATTGCCATATAATTGTTAAATGCTCCATATGAGATCAAATTACTTGAACCAATACAATATTCAATAAGTACGAGACTATCGAACCATGCTAATGAGAAGAGGTGTTAAATTCAACAAAAAAGAAACAACCAAGATTCCAAGGAAATTTTTTTAATAGTAAATCCATAAAAAAAAATATTGGGCAGTGTATATCTATCCAAAGAAATTGGACTGAGTTCTTTGCACCAAAACATTGAACATATTTGTCATAAACACATGTACATGATATACAAACAAACAAAATAAAAAAAAGAAACATGCATACAATTCTGTGTTGTTCCTCTAGTGGGACAACATGTAGGAGCCATCAAGATGCTCTTCAACATGCATACAAAACTCATTACCATGATTTTTTTTAGGAAGTCCTTGAAGTCTTCTCCTCGGAAGGTCAATGTTTGCTGCCACAATCTCAATATCTTGCGGAAGACCTAAGGTGACAAAGAAACAAGAGAGTGGTTTTGCAGTGGAATAATTCCTTGGCTTGAACCAGGTGAACACCACTCTTTCTCCTGACGCTGGCGACTTGGAGACATTGCAAGGAACCACTGAATTGCACAAATAAAAAGGAAAAGGCCTTGACTAGAAGAGTTTCTAATCTGCGGCTGCCACTGCGAAGAGCATGGCATCCCACATCATCGGTCCAATGGAGCACCCCAACAAGAAAGAAACCCAAAATTTTTCAAACGCAGGAGGACATAAGAACCCATACTCATGGTAAAATTGATAGTTATCACAAGCTTCCAGTGAGGAAGAAGACAAAAAACATTGTAGGGAAAGCAGAAGAGCACGAAACTGAAAGTTAGTACACACCAAGAGACCACTTCCTCACAATCGAAGACTTCAGGGACATAGCCTGCACGAGCAATTCGAGAGTTCAAATTAATTCGTTCTGGGTGGGAGGGGACCAAGAGACCCCCTCCTTATAGAAAAATACTTCAGGGACACATGTTGCATGAGCAATTCCAGAGGCCCAAATTAGTCCATTCTGGGCGGAAGGAGATGAGTAGTAGGAATATGCCTTGCACCAGTGGGAGTTCTGGTCCTCATCCCCTAAGATGTTAATTGTATATCCAGATAACAAGAGAGTAGTCCTGCAATTGAATAATTATTTTTCTTGAAATATATCTTTGGGAGCATCAAGAGACCATTTCCTTACAATGAAATACTTCTGCCTAGAACAAACTAATTTGGACCTCTGGAATTCCTACTCTCGAGATGCAAAGCCACTATTACGTTCAATGTCGGTTTCTTTTCTGAAACCCCTTATTTTGGTCTTGTTAGGGACGTCATCGATGAGCTGGGAGGTCCCCCCCATTATGGTTGATTTCAATTTGGGAATAGGAGTGGGAACAACGTTTGCATTGCCATCAACCATTGTCATATCATCATCCATCAGATCATCTTCTTTTGTCTTGAAATCGAACACAACAACCTCTGTGCCAGCCATCAACGTAGGCGGGCGGGTTGTCTGAGCAGGCAAGGTTGCCTTGGAATTCTTTGGCTTGAAATATATCTCTCGGTGCACCAATGGACCATCTTCTTTTTTTCTCCTGGGAGGAGGGAGATGAGTAGTAAGAATATTCCATGGAGTATTGGAACTTTTGGTCATCATGCCCAAAGTTGTTTAATGTATCTGGACAAAACTGTTGTCGAACTGCTGCTATAAGTTAATGAGAATTTTTGTTCGCTCCATATGATGTTGGAAATGAACATTCGGAAGGGATAATATAACCCTCCACAAATCTTATTTCATCAATGACAATCTCCATGGTTCGTGTGTAATGAGATGTTACCATTAAAGCTTACTAATTGCATATTTAGAAAAAATTCTGAAGGTGGCGGTGACGGTGAAGAGTGATTAAGGAATAGAGATTTCATGAAGGTGCCAACTGGACGATGCACGAAAGAGATTGCATGATTCTTGAAATGAACACTTGGAAAGGACAACACAACCCTCCACAAATATTGGGTTAATTCGTATTAATGACAAATCTGCTCCATCCTTTCAGACATTAATGACAATCTTAACGGTTCCTGCATGATGAGCTATTAGCATTAAAACTTAATAATTGCATATCTAGAAACAAGTGTGAAGGTGGCGGGGATGGCGAAGAGCGATTAAGCATTGCACATTTCATTGACCTGCCAACCTGCGAAAGAGATTCCAAGAAATGGCCAAGTATGGAAAGCRGTYGACYGAGATTCAAAATAGGGTCACAAGTTATACTCAAGAGACGTGAGGGGCCGATGGTCAAATTGTATGTCTTCGAAMTTTTGACTGCAAAATGTGTAACACTGAACAGGGCACAATGGCRGATTTCGGCGRTCAATTTGTATATCSCAGAATTTTGGGTGCTRTTTGTAGGTAGCGGAACAATGGAAGCACAATGTTGAGAAATCCTGGCCAGGTACCGACGATGGAAATAGTCATCACAAGTGAGTCTATGCTCACCCAATCTATATCTTAATTTGATAATTTTGTACAGATATATAGATTAAGATAACCTCTAACAACCTCCTAAATGTGTGGATCTGAAAACCACTCAAATATTATAATAGTAATGCGTTCTAACAATTTTCTAACTATGACATTTCACCATTATTCTCCAACACTCCCCCTTAATGGAGAAATGGATTTAATACAATAAAAATGCATAACATGCCTACTGGTCTTAGTCTCAACCAATGTTACAATAGAAAACATTTTTAATATTGCATTCTGGTGCAACATACACTCTTCTCATTTTAACTCGTTTTCTTTCTTTTGCTCCAGACCTTAAAACATGTAAATTTATTTTCATCTTCAACTTTTGCTTCATCTTTACTTTGATCTTATTTTCTCTATGACATGGCTCCAACTTTTCCTTTTTCATCTTAAATCTAAATCGCGCAAGTATGTAGTGCATTTTCTTAATCTCTCCATAACGATGTTCATAAAACTAGTCTTCACTGCTATCATCAATTTCAATACTGCTTCTTCTCAATGGTCATGTCATTCCAAAAGAATTTTCAGAACCATTTTCAATATCTACAACTTCAGTGCAACATATCATGTGAACATCACCATGCATAGGCTTTGCAAGCCATTCTTCAATAAATGCGAGTTCATCATCATAATAATTTTTATTTTTGTTACTTCCATGTTCTTCTTCATTCTCAATTTATTTTTTAGCCTCTATTGTAAACATGATGTCCTCAATTTCATCATTAACTTGGCCCAAACTTGTATTTCCAAACAACAATTCATCAATCAACTTCTTTTTAGTCAAAACTTGCAACCAATCCTCACAAGATAAGTATGCATAATCAAATTTAACTTCAAGTGCTTCAATCTCTGCTTCAAAGAGTTCATACATTTTCATCTCTGGATTTACCAAAGATTCACATAGTGCTTCATTCATTTACATACGAAGTATAAAGTGTCCTATTCAGGTTAATGATGAACATCCAGAAATCAACTATTTAATTAAAAAAATATTGGCAGCGATTTCGTTCAACACCAGGCATTGATTATTTAATCCACATGCAAGCAGTCTTCAACCCTTCGCGTAGGCTCTCAGGTGGACTGTTCACAAGTAGGCAACGACCATCGTTTTGTCTTTATAAATGGTGCGAATGATGCTGAGGTTCAACACTCCATGCAATAGAATGAAATTAAACCTCAACAACCATGCAATGATAGACACTTCAATAGTCAGCGTTCAACAACACAACGCTCCTCCTCGTGCAAATAGGATCATCTCAACTCAGTGTACAAGGGACAACGAATCCAACAATTAGCAATTATAAATAGATTGTATATATTTAAATATGCTGCAATATAGACAACAAATTGACAACAATGATCACAAGTAATAATGATGCTGTAGATAGAACTCAACAAATAAGAAATTACACGCTATAGCATAAGCACACAAATAGCATATACAAGGCGATTACAAGCAACACCAAGCGCATGATGCATGGAAAACCATAGTTCTCCACACTTCATTCTGTTTGTAGGGAAAACAATAACAAGTCGAAGGCAAACAACTCCAACAAATGCTGAACAACTCTAGCTTGCAACACACTTCAAATATATATAAGGAAGCCAAGAATCAATGAACACTCTAGGCAACAGGATTCAACCCTTCACTTGGGAAAACCAACAACAACACTATTTAACAAGAAAATGATCTAATGATAGCGATGGCTCTAGGGTAAGCAGGCAACCCTATGCTCACTCACAACAATTCGGCTCTATGGCCCTCCCAACAATTCGGCTCTATGGCCCTCTAAGTAGGTGCGCAACAATCCATGTAGGTTTTATGGAAGGAGCAGTTGTGATACCTCTCTCCTCCATGCAGACAAACAATTGGACTCCTCCTCCAAGCAGGTGCGCAATCATAGTTCTCCTCCAAGCTCCGATACCAAATTAAAAATTGAGAAAGATCAATATCAATAATAGTGAGACCACAAGGGCACATCACAAGTGAGTCTACGCTCACCCAATCTATATATTAATTTGATAAATTTCGTACAGATATATAGATTAAGATAACCTCTAACAACCACCTAAATGTGTGGATCTGAAAACCACTCAAATCTTATAATAGTAATGCGTTCTAACAATTTTCTAACTATGGAATTTCTCCATTATTCTCCAACAACTCAGAACATGGAATATTGACGGGCTTGAAAACAGGGCCACAAGTTCTACTCAAGAGACGTGAGGGCCCGATGGTCAAATTGTATGTATCCCAAATTTTGATTGCAAAATGTGTAACATGGAACATGGGACAATGACTGACTTCGATGGTCAATTTGTATATTGCGGAACTTCATGTGTTGTATATAAAAGCATGAGATATTCAGAAAAACGACACATTCAGAAAAATGACTAAGTAACTAGAAAGGGAAAGTAAACGAGAAAAAGAAAGGGGAATTTGGTTGTCAATTTGTAGATCAGGGAAGTCCGGGTTCTTTTTGCAGGCGCCAGAACAATAGAAACACAATTTTGAGCTCGCCTACCCGGGAACCCATGATCCAAAAAGTTTGCTGAATATGAAACGAGGAAGTGGTTAGTCGGACTTGTGATATAAAAGTTTTAGTGGAAATATGAAGACATGAATCTAACAACCCCCACAACTAGACATATTCTGAAAAATGATTAAGTAACTAGAAAGGGAAATCAGAGGGAAAAAAGAAAGGGGATGTCAATTTTTGGAAGCGGGAATTGGTGTAAGAAAGCCCCATTGATGGTCTTAACAGTAACTATGAAGTGCATTAAACATGTTTTTAGGCTCTTCAATCAAGGAAGAGATAAAGCGATCCATGCTTATAGTTTCCAGGATGTGTTTGCATAAGAGAAGCATCGAAAAGACACAAGAAAATCAATTTTGGGATGTTTAAGTAAAATGATTGTATTGTCAACTTCACAGTAAGTATAACAATGACGAATTTGAATTTTAAGACGAATTTGAATTTGAATTTTCTGTGGTTGATATGATAGTCCCATTGGACTTCACATAGTATATATCCTTTTATTTCAAAATATTCTTGGAGATGAAATTTTCTAAGTTCATCAATCAAGGAAAAGTGCTAAAATGAGCCACATACTACATTTGTGTCAGAGAGCTTATGATAAAAGGAAAATAAGGTCATGTATATTCTTTAATATCATAGAAAAAACGCCAAGATCCTGAAAGTATCATTAATTTTCCAGAACGAAGCATACAACCAAGAGCCAAGTAAACACCAAATGTATTGAAAGTTGAGGCACAAGGCAAAACATGAACACATAAGGCGCCAAGTGAGATCCCACAAGGGTCCATAGAGAAGTATGCATCGAACTATGCATAAAAAAAAAAAAAAAAAACGTGGCATTGGTTTTCTCTTACATCTGGTATATGTTCCCTTGAGAAAATAATCGGGGCCATGAGATATGGACACAAGTCTACCAAACAAAAGACAACACAAAACTAGCAGAGCTTCACCATTGCATCCCAACTATAACCAAACCCCCAAATGGGGAAAATGAAACTTACCGATTACTATTTTACCATGAAGCAAGATCACTATGGACATTTTCTTATGATAGTGCCATGTTCTATCATTACCAGTTTTAACAATGCCACATTTCCAATATTATTGGAAATGCTTGATGGTTCCACCTAGATGAGAAATCCATTTCGATGGTTCAAATGATGGGCCTGATTTATTCACAGTTGGATACTTTGTATGTAGTTTGTCCTCATGCTTCCCATTTATGAACTGAACAGTCTTATGCACTTTTACATCAACAATACATGCACCTGCCTGTATGAATTCCAATGCCCAAACTCCCTAATATCTATAGGGAGTTCTGAAGATCTCAAGCTCATGCTTCAATCCATGTTGAGCCCTTTTTTTTCAATCAGGGCATCAAGAAAATGAATATATCATACCATAAATGTATGGTTAGAGATCATCTTCTTTTTTATTTGGGTACCCAAAAAATGTAGAAATCCTGCCATGGCTATATAGGTGGAAAACATTTTTCCAATTTGGGCACCCAAAAAGGTGCAGACTCCTCCAAAACATCTACAACTAGCCACCATTTTGTTTTCATTTGGACACCCCAAAAAATATGCAAAATTCTTATTGGGAGATGCAAAAAAACATCAAAATAACAACAACGATTTGATTTGTAGTTAGATTCTCCTTGTTTTTTCAAGTGCAAAAAAAGAGACAAAATATTTGGAAAGAAAATTTTATAGCCATAGATGTAAACTCCGAAGAACTTGAGTCCGACGAACATTCATTTGGGTATTGAAGAAAAATTACAGACACACATGAGATTTTTTCGTTTCCTGCCAAAGCTTGATATGATTTTTTTTTTCTTCAGCGGATATGTAGTATTGCATTGTCCTCATTTAAGGTAAATTTTCTATGTATCTAAAAGTCGCGCAACATGTAGACACTGTTTGACTTTTTCTGTAGGTATATTTCATATGGAAATTCTGCTAACCTAGGAAGCACATCTTGTAACAAAGGCTGTCTAATTGTACAATGTATGATTGTGTTGCCCATGGTTCAGATGGAAACATTGAGGCAATGTCTATATATGTAAGGGAATTTTTTACTGCATCGTAGACAATCAATTGTATCATCATTTATGAAAGTAGAGGCATAAGCATGAGAGTTTAATTTGGCACATACAGGCTCGAATGGGGTCAAGTACACATTCACTGCAACCAAAACACCCTCAACCTGGGCACGTGAGCATAATAGTTAATATATTGAACAATATAATATACAATTGCACAACAAAAAAATAAAAACTGCATAAAATTGGTGAAGTCAATTTGTATGAGCAAAGTGAGGATGAAATTGTAGATGTATACGCACAATAGTTTTAGAGATAGCTAGTTTCTTGAGATCTTGTACTATGTCTGTTCACAATTATGTTGCAAATGTTGCTTGCGTTGTGCGAAAGATCCTTTCTTTAACATCTCTTTTCTTTTTTATATTTTTGAAGAGAATAAGTGGAAATTTCCCTTTATGCAATTTTTGTTCCATTGAGGAAAACAAATTTGAATAGGTGTCGAACAATTGCAGCTGCAACATGGAACAATGCAACAATTGTGTAACATAAGCGAGATACATGGACATGTGAAAGTAAAGGACAAAACTGGATATGGAGAACGGTACCATTGCCTTATTGTTGTCTGACTCTCCATATTTTATATGGAGAATGTGTTGCAAGCCAAGTTTTCTCGCGAGTGTGACAACTGCACCAATGGTTCCGATTGGGTAAGTGTTGTTGCTCTGTGCAAGTTGGATGATTGTTGTGTCCGAGACAAAACGATATTCTAAGCAAATCACATAATTTTTTTCCACAATACTTGTCTTGTTGAGAGATATAATCTGATCATAATCACCACGGTCATATACTGTTTTGGGCAATATATTAAAATTTGTAATGGATATCCCATTACCTGGAAATATCTTTTCTACATGTTTCTGGACAAGTTGTGTGGGAATAGTCAGTGTGACTATCATCTGGGCTTCGTTGTCTATCATGTCAGCACACATAATGGATCTAGTTTTGATTTCCTTATCCAAGTAGGTGTTATAGACAACCATTATGTCCCCGACGAACACTTGTCCATTTTGGCAGATGTTCAAGCCCTCTATTGATAGTATTTTGGGTGTTATAAGTTTAGACACGGTGACATTTTTTGAATAGGAAAAGTAATATGAATGGTAGTCGGCATTATTATTGTTTTTTCTTGGCATAAATGTACAAGTAGACACACAACTTGGATGAATTATGGAGCAAGAGTTTTGCAACCATACCTCTTAGTCCACAAAACTTGCACTATGTTCGGCGTCTCACTTGCACTCGTTGATACTTATTGTGAACTGCAAAGTATGTGTTGCATATGACATCAACATATTTATCATAGCATATATGAATAAATAGCCGAGGATATTTGTTTGGTAAACATATGAGAAATAAAATGTATGAATATTTACCTTTGGCCTTGTCAGTCTATCGATGTTTGTGATGATTGACTGCTCATGGCCATGTCACTAGTGTTGGCATGTTTACAGGCAGAGTGTGTTTGTCATTGATGGCAAGAACAACAACATCGATGGCATATTGGAAGCAATGACGACAAACATGAAAGCAAAAATGATAGCATTAGGAATGACGAGACCATGAGAAATTGTTGTCTACAAGATTAGGAGGACGAGTACAGGGCAGAGAGTTGGAGTTTCTAGATAGCCAGATATTATCATGAAGGCACCAAGGAGCATGCATAGGATTCCTTAGAATTCATGAGCTTGAAAAATGAATCAATCTCTGGAGGAATAACACAAAGTTTCATGCAGAGCACAAGTGTGCGCTAGGGCTGAGGTTAACTTTATTTCCAAAGCTCAGGAGAGATAGAGTTTTTAGATACGCAGACGAGACCCAAAGTCATCAGGACTCATAGAAGGATCAAAGGTTGAGGCCTTTGACACTTAGAAATTATTCCAAGTCGGGAGGAAGTGTAAGCTTAGGAGGAATACCCGACAACCGTTGGATCATTCTGAAGTGGAAGGATAGGATAATAAAAGAAGAACACATGAGAGTGTTGAATCTATGAAGTCCGAGTTCGTGAAGGAGATCACAACCATTGGCTGGAAGAAGATTTGGACCGTTGATCTGGTAAGTGGAGAGTTGGGGTTTGGGTCTTGGAATAATGCGCGAGTTGATTTTCGATGTCGCAAAATGTGAAATCCCAAAATGAAGAAGGTGATCACAACTGTTGATCGATGAAGGATTGTGGGCTGTTTATCTGACACAAGCGCGAGTTTGGGAATTAGAAGAAGGGAGGTGAGCCAACTTTCGACATCACGAAGCATGTAGTTTAAAAATGAAAAGAGAATATCTTGACCATTGTATCACAGAAAGATCTGGACCATTGATACGACAAGCGTAGATTTAGAAGTTAGGCCTGTGGTCACAACCATGGTCACATCGTCGGAGGATAAAGGGATGAGCGCGTAGAGGTTCTCTCTGTAACTTCCATAATGGACTAATGGTATCTTCTAGAGAATTTGAAGAGTTCAGGGTGATCACCAGAGGAGATGAAGAGTCTCGAGATAACTTCCAGTGGAATGAAGACTCATCATAGAGACAATTGACAGGTGGAAGAGTGTTGAAGACTGTAACTGTAACAGAGAGGATAAGCTCAACTGTGACAGAGAAGATGAAGGGTCACATTGCCAGAGAAGGCAAAGAATCTTAGGATAATCCATTGATGATGAAAAAACTTGATATAAACACCAAAGAAGATAAAGAGTTGAGTGGATTATCTTGCAGAGGACTTGGAGTGATAAAATGATGCAGAACATAGAAGATTGTGGCTCTTTTTCTAATAGTTATGGATGTGGGTAGAATGTGACCTCTTATAGGAATTGAACTGGAGATCAAAGGTGCATCGTATAGCATGCAAAGACAACATAGAGTATAAAGGAATAAGAGAAGTTGAATAGAGGAATAAAAGTACGTAGCAAGAGAAAGAGCAGAGGATAGAAGCATAATAGAGTATAGAAGCTGCAAGAGGCAGAGAAGACATGGAGCTGTAATAGACCATATCAGGGACAGAGAAAGTAAGTAAAGTTTTGTAAGATTCAATTAGAGTGGTAGGGTGGTGCTAGGAAGGATTGCAGTCCTCTAAATTCTAGTTGGTGCTTCCATCTAGTGGGTGCTAGAGAAACCTGGGAGTTGGTGATAGATAAATTTGAGAGTTCATGCTCTCTGCAAGTTGTAGCTTGCTATCATAGGTTGTATCCTCATATTTGGGTTGGAGCTCAAATGCTGTTATGTACATGAAATTTGGAGCTTGATTGACATCCTAAGAAGAAGAGGTTTTCACCCTTATGGGTTTCCTCATGAAAATTAGTTTCTCTGTGTATTTTGTGTGATCGATCAAATACTGTATATCTATGCATGTTAAGGTATCAAAAACACATTAAATAATAATCTAGAAAGAATCAGAAAATAAAAGGAAAAGTTTCAAGCTTATATACATAATTGATTCACCCCCCCCTCTTAGTTATATTTCCAACAATTGGTATCAGAGCCGGTGCCTTTGATCAAAGGTAGATCCATAAGCTTGAACATGACTAGTCATGAAGGAAGTTCAACTAATAGAGCTCCTCTATTTGATGGAACAAACTTTTCCTTGTGGAAAATAAGGATGAGAAGACATTTAATGTCTTTGGGTGCTGATGTTTGGGATGTCGTTGAAACTGGATATGTGAAGCCTGTAGTCTTGGCCTCAAAAGATGATAAGTTGGAGTTTAGATTCAATGCAAAAGAAATGAATTCCATCCTTAGTGGACTTGCAGAAGCCGAGTTTGTCAAAGTAATGCACTTTGATTCAACAAAAATTATGTGGGGCAAGTTGATAAGTAGTTATGAAGTCAATAAAAAGGTGAAAGATGCAAAACTTTAGACTCATAGACTGAAATCTGAGCAGATAAAGATGGATGAAGACGAAACTATCAGTAATTACTTCTTACAAATAGAAGAACTTGTCAACACTATGAAAGGTCTAGGTGAAACGATAGAAGAATATTTTCTAGTCCAAAAAATATTAAGATCTCTTCCTGATAGATTTAACTCAAAGGTCTCTGCTATAGAGAAAATAACTGATTTCAATACATTGACATTATATCAACTTCTTGGAAACCTAACTGCTTATGAAATGAGAATCACCAAAGGTAAATCCACTACAAGAGAGGCATCTTTTAAAGTAAAGAAAAACATAGACTTCGATATAGATGAGATTGAAGCAAATTTTGTGAGAATATTGAAGAAAGGATCAGACAAATACAAAGGTAAATTGCTCTTCAAATGTTTCAACTGTGGTAAGATAGGTCGTTTTGCATCTAAGTGTGCTCATAAAAGAAAGGATTAGACATATGACGATGAAGAGAAGCACAAACACAAGAAGGTCTATAAAGAGAATAATTTTAAGAAGAAAAGCCTTTGTGTAAACAATGATGATGATCCCTCAGATGATGAAAGCAGTGACTCCTCTATTGAAGATAAAATAAATGATATCATGCKAATAGATTTWGAAGATCTAAACACTGAAGATACAGGAAGTGAGTTCATTGATTGTGAAGCAGTTGTAGATATTGAAGGAGAACTTGTCAGTGCCATGGAAGAGATTGATAGACTCAGAGAAAAGAAAAGAAAACAAAAAAAGTTACTGCTTAGGTATGGGAAAACATGCAATGAACCATTTGAAGAAATTTCTCCATTGAAGGTTAAGTTAGAAGAAGCTAAGAATATTGAATACATCCTCAAACAACAATTGAAGGAAGCCGAAACAAAAGGTGAAAAATTTGAAGCTGAAGTAGTGACTGTCAAAAAAAATATAGAGAAATTTCAGGCCTTATATCATCAAAATCTGACAAGTATTAAAGCCTCAGAAGGATTAGCCTCCATTCTGAATCAGCAAAGGAATTCAAAGTTGAAAACTGGTTTGGGTTATGAAGAGGGATAAAGTAGTGGTAAGCCAAGCAACAAAGAATCCATCAAGTTTGTCAAATCTACAACCATTGACAACAACAAACCTGCAGAAACAAAGGAAGAGAATCAACTGCCAAGGAGGAGTGAAGGAAAAGCTACTAGAACTGAATTTGTAGAAAAAATAAATAATACACCCTCTACTCAAGGAAATCATCAACATGGAAGAAATCAACCTACTCAAAGAAGACAACCATTTTCTAGGTAGAAAGATTTTTTCCATGGATATTTTTTTTACTACTCTAACTTTGGCCACAAAGTTGTAAATTGTTCTTTAAGATTTAGACATGAGCAATCAAGACAACCAAGGAATAAATATCTACCACAACAAAGAATGAGACAACCAAGTAACAAAAAACCACAGACTTCAAATCATGTGATGGTTGGGAAAAGGATGCAGATTAAACATAACAATCGTTATGATCCTTTATTCAATGAACCATAATGTTACATCTGCTATAATTATGGACATAAAGCTACAGACTGTTGCTTAAAGAACTATAAGCCAGATTCAAATCACAGAGCTGAAAACGTCAATGTCTAGAAGAAGAATGAACATAACAAGTGTGGATTAGTGTTGTCAGCTCAAAGACAAAAGGATCCCTGGTGTATTGACAACGGATTCTCCAGTCATATGACAGGTGACAAATGTAAGTTCCTATTACTCAAAGAAAATAAATCAGGGAGTGTGACCTTTGGAAATGATGCTCTAGGAAAGATTAGAGGTAAAGGTCTAGTAAGCTTAAGTAATGGAAGAAGCAAAGCTCAAGATGTATTATTTTTTGATGGTTTAAAGCATAATATTCTTAGTGTCAGTCAGATATGTGACAGAGGATGTGAAGTCACTTTCACTGGCAAGAGTTGTAAAATAAAGATAGTAAACACATGAGAGATGATTGCAAAAGGGGTTAGAACTGAAAACAATGTATATGTTCTGAAGGAAGATAAGGAGAAATGTCATTTAAGAAAATTTAATGAATGTTGGTTATGGCACAGAAGGCTTGGACACCTAGATTTTGATCATATTGTCAAACTAAATAATGAAGGTGTTGTGAAAGAACTTCCAATAATATCTAAGCCTAATAACTCCGTATGTGAATCCTGTCAAATGGGGAAGCTAACTTGTGCTCAATTCAAATCGAAGAGTTTCACATCTTCAGAGAAACCACTTCAAATTGTTCATATGGATCTGTGTGGACCATCACGAAGGAAGGAACTAGAGGAGAATGCTACTTTATGCTAGTCATTGTTGACTTCTCCAGACTTATGTGGGTTTCCTTTCTGAGAGAAAAATATGATGCGTTTGAGAAGTTCAAAAATTTTAAGGCATTAGATGAGAATCAAACAGGAAGGAAGTTAAAGGAAATTTGCTTAGACAGGGAGGAGAATTTCTATCAAGAGATTTCAAAGAATCTCGTGATAGACATGGAATTAAAAGAGAATATACTATTCCAGGTACTCCTAAACAAAATGGAGTTGTAGAACGCCAAAATAGATCAATTCAACAGATGGAAAGGGATATGATGAGTAAAAGGGACATTTCACAAACCTTCTGGGTGGAGGCTGTTCATATTCTAAACAAAGCGCATCTAAGGCTGAATAGTGATAAAAATCCATATGAGTTGTGGTTTGGTCGACCTACATCAATCAAGCACTTCAAAGTATTTGGAAGTAAATGCTACATCAAGAATAATGATGATCATCTAGGAAAATTTGATAGTAGAGCTGATGAAGGTATCTTCTTAGAGTATGCAATGAACAGTAAAGGATACATATGCTTTAACAAAATAATGCATAAATTAGTAGACTGTATTGATGTTCGAATTGATGAAGAATCTCATGTAAAAGATCAACAGAGAATAGGCAATAAGCCAGATGAAAAATATGATGAGAATAATGAAAATGAAGAACAACAAATCTCATTGTCACAAGAAGATGATGAATCAGGTGGAGAAGAGACACCCAAACAAGAAGAGTCAGGACAACAATCAACATCAAATCCTTCCTTCAGAATTACTCAAAAGAATCATCTTGAAAGTCAAATAATTGGTGAGAAAGAAAAAGGTGTACAAACTAGGAGAAGGATAATAAAAGAAACTGAGCAATCACATATAGCCTTCATATCCATGGTGGAACCCAAGAACTTTAATGAAGCCAATAAAGACATAAATTGGTTAAAATCAATGAATGAGGAACTGGACCAGATTGAAAAGAATGTCACTTGGGAACTCATTCCTAGGCCAACAAATAAAAATGTAATAGGATCCAAATGGGTCTAAAAAAATAATATAAATGAGCAAGGAAATATTGTAAGAAATAAGGCTAGATTGGTTTGCAAAGGATATGCTCAAATAGAAGGACTGGATTTTGATGAAACATTTGCTCCCATAGAAAGATTAGAATCTATTAGAATGTTTCTTGTCTATGCTTGTCATAAACAATTTAAAGTCTATCAAATGGATGGAAAGTCATCTTTTCTAAATGGAGATATAAAAAAAGAAGTCTATATGGAACAACCAGAGGGTTTCCAATTATCAGATAAACTTGAATTCATATACAAGATGAAGAAAACCTTATATGGGTTGAAACAAGCTCCTCATTCCTGGTATTACAGATCGGATAAGTATCTTCAAGACAAAGGGTTCAAGAGAGGAACAATTGACAACAATCTATATATCAAAACAGAGGGTAATGATTTGCTCATTGTGTTGGTCTATGTAGATGACATCATCTTTGGAATCAATAATGCTTCATTGGTATAATGGTTTTCTTATGCCATGCAGTTTGAATTTGAAATGTCTATGATAGGGGAACTGCCATTTTTCCTTAGTCTACAAATTACTCAGAGGTCTGAAGGAATATTTCTTTCTCAGGAGAAATATCTAAGAGAAATGTTGAAAAGGTTTCAAATGGAAGATTCTACACCTATGGTCACTAGATTCAAGTTAAGAAAGGATGATGACTCACCTGATGTTGATCATAGTTCATATAGGTCTATGATAGGCAGCCTATTATACATCACAACATCCCATCCAAACATAATGCATGCTGTTGGAATGGTAGGAAGGTATCATGCTGTACCTAAACATAGTCATTTTGTTATCTGTCAAAAGAATATTAAGATACTTGAAAGGAACAATGAACTATGGCCTATGGTATCCTAGGAATCATAATTTTCAACTATCAGTCTATTCATATGCTGATTGGGCTAATTGCATGGATGAAAGGAAAAGCACGAGTGGAGGTGCATTATTCTTAGGAGATTCCCTTGTAGCATGGTTGAGCAAGAAGCAAGGTTCCATTTCCTTATCAAATGCAAAAGATGAATACATTGAAGCTTCCACTTGTTGTACCCAAGTATTGTGGATGATTCAGACACTTGCAGACTTGGAGGTAAAATATAATGCACCGATCCCAATTCATTGTGATAATACTAGTGCAATTAGTGTGTCAAAGAATCTTGTATTTCACTCCAAGACCAAGCATATACCCATCAAGTATCACTTCTTGAGGGAACAGGTGACCAACACTATTGTTTCTTTTCATTATATTCCATCCAAAGATCAGATTGCTGATATCTTCACTAAACCGCTTGCAAAATCTCAGTTTGAGTATCCATGCCAAAAGTTGGGCGTGACCCCGTTATCAAGCTAAATAGTTTATCTGATTAGGGGGAGAGTGCTCCTAGTGTATCTGATCAAGGGGAGAATAGAGTCGATCTGTGTTTTCTTTGACATTGATGTCAAAGGGGGAGAAAAGGTGTGGTCTAGATGCTACAATTGGAGGTCTAAGTAGAACAATGCAGTCCTTCAGGGTTTCCATCAATGCCAAAGGGGGAGATTGTTGAAATGTTTACAGGCAGAGTGTGCTTGTCATTGATGGAAATAACAACAACGTTGATATAATATTGGAAACAATGACGACAAATAGGAAAGAAACAATGATAGCATCAACAATGGTAGCATCGAGAATGACGAGACCATGAGAAATTGTTGTCTACAAGCTTGGGAGGACGAGAACAGAGAAAAGAGTTGAAGTTTCCAGATAGCCAGAGGTTATCATGAAGGAAACAAGAAGAGTGCACATGATTCCTTAGAATCTATGAGTTTGTAGAAGGAATCAAGCTTAGGAGGAACAACACAGAGTTGTACGCAGAGCGTAAGTGTGCGCCAGGGTCGAGGTTAACTTCATTTCTAAAGCTCAGGAGAGATAACATTTTCTGAAACGTAGACAAGACCCAAAGTCATCAAGAATCATAGAAGGATCAAAGGTCGAAGCCTTTGACACTTAGAAATTCTTCCAAGTCAGGAGGAAGCGTAAGATCAGGAGGAATACTTGACAACCATTGGATCATTCTGAAGTGGAAGGATAGGATAAGCAAAGAAGAATGTAGGAGAGAGTTGACTCTATGAATTCTGAGTTCGCGAAGGAGATCATAGACAATGGATGGAAGAAGATCTAGACTATTGATCTGGTAAGAGGAGAGTCAGGGTTTAGGTCTTGGAATAAAGGCATGAGTTGATTTTCGATGTCATGAAATGCGAAATCCCGAAATGAAGAAGGTGATCACAGTCGTTGATTGAGGAAGGATTGTGGGCTGTTGATCTGATGCAAGCATGAGTTTGGGAATTAGAAGAAGGGAGGTGAGCCAACTTTCGACATTGCGAAGCGCATAGTTGTGAAACACGAAGATAAGATCTTGACCGTTGGATCATGGAGAGATTTGGACCGTTGATCTAGAAAGCGTAGATTTCGAAGTTAGGCCCATGGTCACATCGTCTGGGGATAAAGGGATGAGTGCACATAGGTTCTCTCTGTAAATTCTAGAATAGACTAATGATATCTGTCAGAGAATTTGAAGAGATTTAGGGTGATCACCAGAGGAGCTGAAGAGTCTCGAGATAACTGCCAGTGGAATGAAGACTCATCATAGAGACAATTGACAAATGGAAGAGTGTCGAAGACTGTAACTGTAATAGAGAGGATAAGCTCAATTGTGACAGAGAAGACAAAGGGTCACACTGCCAGAGAAGGCAAATAATCTTAGGATAAGCCATTGATGATGAACAAACTCGGTATAACCGCCAAAGAAGATAAAGAGTTGGGTGGATTATCTCGCAGAGGACTTGGCATGATAAAATGATGCAGAACAAAGAAGAGTGTGGCTCTTTTTCTAATAGTTATGCACGTGGATAGAATGTGACCACGTATAAGACTTGAACTAGAGATCAGAGGTACAATGTATAAAATGCAGAGACAACACAGAGTATAAAGGAAGAAGAGAAGTTGAACATAATAACAAAAGTGCGCAGTAGGAGAAAGAGCAGACGATAGAAGCGAAACAGAGTATAGAAGCTGCAAGAGGAAGAGAAGACATGGAGCTGTAACATACCATATCAGAGACAAAGCAAGCAAGTAAAGTTTTGTATGATTCAATTAGGGTGGTAGGGTGGTGCTAGGGAGGATTGTAGTCCTCTAAATTCTAGTTGGTGCTAGAATATTTTCTGGGAGTTGGTGCTTCCATCTAGTGGGTGTTAGAGAAACCTGGGAGTTGGTGCTTCCATCTAGTTGGTGCTAGAGAAATCTGAGAGTTGGTTCTCTCTACAAGTTGTAGCCTCATATTTGGGTTGGATCTCAAAGAATGTGATGTACATGAAAGTTGGAGCTTGATTGACATCCTAAGAAGAAGAGGTTTTCACCCTTATGGGTTTCCTCATGAAAATCAGTGTCTCTGTGTATTCTATGTGATCGATCAAATACTGTAGATCTATGCATGTTAAGTTATCAAAAACACATTAAATAATAATCTAGAAAGAATAAGAAAATAACAGGAAGAGTTTCAAGCTTATATACATAACTGATTAACCCCCCCTCTCTCAGTTATATTTCCAACAACTAGTCCAACTTTTTCTGATGCAAGAATGTGTAGATGAACATCAAAAGGAATAAATAAGCATATGCATTGTATATTGTCCATAATTGTTATGAATGTCACATATAGGGTCAAAGGAGATGGAATACGAAATAAGGTGTCAAGAGATACTCAGGAAACATGAGGACCCGACGGTCAAATTGTATGCCTTGGATTTTTTGATTACAAAAATGTCTAACAACGAATATGGCATGATGGGGGGGGTATGATGACCAATATGTATATCACGAAAACTTCAAATCTAGAGGCACAATCTTAAACCCACTAGCGTGGGAACCCGTGATCGAAAAAATTGCTAAGTATGGAATGAGGAAACCATCAGTTAGAGTCATGATATAGAAGCATGAGTATAAATGTGAAACCGTGAGTCTGCCAACCCACACACCTACACATTTTCGGAAATATGACTAAGCAAAGAAACCAGAAAGCGAAAGTAGATGAGAAAAATGAAGGGGAATTTGGTTAAGTATAGAAGAGGAAAAAAAAGGGATAATAGAAAGTGGGAAAATTAGAAATGGGGAGGGAAATGTTTGGAAGAGGGAAGTCTCGACAAAGGCCCATTGTTTCCAAATCATCGTTTTCTAGTCCAATATTATATGCACCCACCCGTTTTGTGTGTTTGATTTACTAGCACAGTTGGTATACCTCTTTGAATATTGTACTTTAGCCCCCTCTACTGTGGCATATTTCATCTTCCTATCCAACTAATCTGTTTCTTTCAATGTAGCAATGCCAAACATACAGTGGACATGAAGGTAAGTTAGTATGCATAAAGACATGTAAAAGAAATAAATATAGTTCTATTTATTTCAATTTCGCAACAAAGAGAATACAATTCACATGAGGATAAGTTACTATGTAGAAAGATACATAGTATCCACATACAATAATTTAGGTGCAAAGAAGTAGAACAAGTAGAACAAATATACATACAATAAATGAAATACTAAACATTGGAATATGAAATAAGAGTAGAAGCATGCACCTTTGTATCTCCTCTTCTACATTTGCGGCCAATAGTCCATCGTCTTCTCCAACTATTTTGTTTGTTTAAATGTAGCAATGCAGAAAAATACAATGGACATGAAGGAAGTTGGTATGCTGGAAGATATGTAAAAAAATAAACAGAGTTTGATTTATTTCAATGTAACGACACAAAAAATACAAAGGACATGAAGATAAGTTATTATGTAGGAAGATATGCAATATCTACAAACAATAAATTAGGTGAACACATATACAAACAATAAATGAAATACAAAAAAATGGAATATGAAATAACAATACAAGCATGTACCTTTGTATCGCCTCTTCTACACTTGCGGTAAAGACTCCTTCGTTTTCTCCAGCTATTCTCTTTGTTTCAATGTGGGAATGCACAAAATACAATGAACATGAATGGAAGCTGGTATGCAGGGGAGAACAAGTAATATGTACATACAGTAAATAAGAATCAAGGAATAGAATAAAAGAATGTTAGAAACATGAACCTTTGCTTTTCTTCATCCATGGTTGTAATTATATAGAGTTTTTCTTGCCCAAAATATATTACAAGCCATAAAATATTAAGAAATTGCATGGCCATAACTGAATGATTTTGGTATTGTGGAGCAAAGTATCCAGATATACTTTGAGACATGGACATATAATTTTGCAGTATCTTTGATGTGCATCTCATATTTCAAGTACAAGACAAATTGTATTGTGGTCAGACCAGTCTGTGTACAGGATAAAGAGGTTGTATTGTGATATGGGCACATTTCACCATATATGGTTAATAAGTGCATTTTGCATATGTTTTATCTTAACAAAAAGACAACGAACATTGTAATTTCACATGTAGTTGTCCAATTATTTGTTATGCCACTATTTTGTATCATGTCAACACTGAAGTATCCTAGAATGATAATGGTTTCGTCCAAATGTAAATGGTATGATGCATTTGAGAACACATTTATTATGCTAGCAATGTTTCACGCCAAGCAACATAGAAACTGAATATTGCAATTTGCAATCCACAGAACACCACTCTTGCTAGCACCATCTCCATATCCTTTTCTTCTACAAGAAAATTTTGCAAAGGCATGTAGGTATGGTCCAGAGCTAGGAAAAAAAATTGGAGCAAAATTTAAGAGTAGGATAGGCGGGCATGGGACATGCGTCATATCTCGACTTCGCCAGACACAGAAAATGACAGAACCGTAGGTCCACTTGCAGTTGTAGGACCTGAACAACACAAAGCACAAAACAAATAGCTCCAACTGCCAGTGCAGGACCCCAACCTTGAAAAGCCAAAGCAACCAAAAGAAAACATCAAGCAACAAATGAGCGAGGAAGCACGAACAAGACCAATTGCAGCCCCAGGACCTTGAACTTGCAAACTTGAACCAAACAAAAACAATCAACAACAGACGAACCAACAAACCAATGAACAATCAACAACCATTGAACCAGTAAACAACATATGTATCTCCAATGATTACCAAATTGCAGCCCAAGCACATAAGGGACCCAAAACATATGACGAGCATGCCAGTAGAAATAATCAAACATTATTACTTTCAAATTGCAAACAATGGGCATCAAAGAATGAATAGAAATGAAATTATGGCATCGAAACTTACTCCGAAATGATGAACGATAGAAGCGCAGGTCGAATTGTGGGTGCAATACCTGGACCCTGCAAAGTAAAAAAAAAACAACTCCAACTATGCATGCAGGACCCCAACCCTGCAAAGTTGAAGTAAACAAAAGAAAGCAACAAGAACCAACAAGTCTAACCGTAGGTGAAAGTCCTCAACCTTGCAAACTTGAACCAAACAACAACAAGCAACAACCGATGAACCAATGAACAAGAAGCACCCACCGAACCAGTAAACAATGTATGTATCTTCAACGATGAAAAAATTGCATTCCAAGCATAGAAGAAGTATGAAACACACAATGGTTATGCAACTGGTGGTGGACAACAATTGTTGGAAGTACGACTGTCGTTACACCAAAACTCGCAGTTGATTGGTAAACTCACCACTGCCAGATTTCAAGGATGCACGAGAGGCGATTAGTCCCTTGTCACGATACACTGGGGAGCGCTGACTACTTGCAATTTCGTGCAACAATATCCCCCTCAGTGCGATATGAGTGTGTATCAAACTCGTGACCTATAGCTCTGATACCAATTGTTGGAAGTATGACTTCCATTACACCAAAACCCGTAGGTGATTGGTAAACTCACCACCTCCAGATTTCAAGGATCCACGAAGGCGATTAATCCCTTGTCATGATACACTGGGGAGTGCTGACTACTTGCAATTTCGTGCAACAACAATATTATCCAAATTCACTGCAACATTGTATGGAAAAATTTGAGGAAAAATGTATTATGAGAAGCCTATTTAGGTAAACATTTAAGGATGTCAGGTTGTTTAAGGGCCTCGAGGTATGGAAACATTTAAGCTGTCAGGCCTGTTTAAGGACCTCGCGCTATGCAAACATTTAATCTATTAGGCCTATTCAAGCACCTCAAAAAATGTGTCAATGCCCTAAACCTTCGGTATGTAAACATTTCAATACAAATAGAAATAATAATAAAAACATTAAAAAACAACGTCGATGCTCAGAACTTTTAGTATGTAAACATTTCAGTAAAAATGTAATAAAAATTAAAAAAGAGCATCTAAGCTCAAAAGTTTGGATATAAGACCTAAACATTTACAACATTGGGAACAACGAAGCCGACAATAAGACCTCCAATATATTCTCCAATTAGATGATGACATATAAGGTTTTTTTTATTATATAAAAATTAATGTTTTTACTTCTATAGTTCGAACAATACAGATGATGTGAAAATTTATAGTCAAAGGACATATTGATATGAAGTCAACGAATTATCAATCGCTATAGTCCCTCTACGCCTTCGACAGGGACTAATAGATCAAATATCAGATATGTAATAGATTTCAGATATAGCTTTAAGTCACGTAGTAAAACTACATTGACCTCATATTAATCACTTCAAATGTGCAAAGATATCCAAAGTTTGTTTGTAATTTTTTTTCATATTTAATTTTAAAAATAAATTTCTTTCTCTATTTATTCAATTTTAGTAATATAAATTTTTATTGATTGATGTAATTATATTTTTTCGGTGTGTTTGATATTTTTCTAAATGATTAGAATTAACAATTGAATTTTAAAAAACAAACTTAAATGATGCTCATTACAACCTACTGCCACAACCTACTTGATTTGTCCTTGCACCGTCTTTGTAATTTGCCAACTTCCAACCATGCAAGTTGCCACCTTCCAACCATGTAGTGACACCTCTAAAAATCCACCCATTGAGACCTCTCCTACTTCATCCCACCATCTTATTGTTTTTCTTCTTCTTCCCACCATCCTTGCAAGATCTTACTTCTTCCCACTATACTTGCACCATCTTTGTAAGATTATGCAATTCTTTTTCTTTCTACTAGCACCATCTTTCTAATATTATGAAATGCTTTTGCTTTCTTGTCAAATGGGAGTAACTCACTATTTGAGGCGCTTGTGAGGCCAACACATACATGGAAACTCATGCATCCCTCCCAATATTGTTCATCTAGACTATTCCATCAAGATCATGCAAAGGGATGTTGTCCCTGATAACATCAAAAAGTGGTAGTGGGATCGCTTCACTTATCCCCCTTGTTCCTTCCTTCTCTAGGCCTCACAGTATGAGCAATGAGTGTCTACAACCACTGGTCTTAAGAAATGAAATCATACAGAAATAGAGAGGCTTTTCTTGGTTTGAATCTTAGTTCCTCAACATGGGAAATAGTGTTTGGGATTACCCTAATCCCTAGCACTTCTCATCCCTAAAAAAAGCTTCTCTCTTGCACTAACTACTGAAAGAAGATATCAAGTAGAGAGGATAAATTCAAGTATAATATATCAAAAAGAAAAGGAGAAATTCAAGTTCAAGAAAAAAGGGAGAAATTTAAGTGTAATAAACATTGAGATAAGAAGCACACCCCCGGATGGGGTGTTAGTGTGGAAGACCTGGTGTGAGGAGGAGGCAGCGATCAACCAATGAGGCACGGAGCCATGTGATGGGCTCGTGCCATCGCCCGCCACCCCAATCCTGCATTAAATTTCCTTTACGACGTCGCAATAGCTCAATTATGCAGCCTCCCTCTCCTTTCACGTTTCATTTCATGGCCTGGTTGCTTGTGTCTGCCTCTCGTCTCCGCTCACACTTCGACTGGCTCCCCCCTCTGCTGCCATGGCCTGATTTATCCCGAACCTTCATGATATTTGCAGTCCTTATTCAACTCCAGGCACTCTACCTTTTCCTGTTGCACTTGGTCACCTTTGGCTGTCACGCGAGGAACCTCATGCCACGCCCAAGGGGGAGGCCGCAAAGAGGCTCTCCATGGAACCCTCACTGACCTTTTGTCTCGCCCCCTGAATTGCCCTCCACTTGCTCCTCCCCATCCCTCCAGCCCGAGCCATTTCTTCCTGCCTCCCCCACTCCGCTCGTTTCATAGTTTGACTGCTTAGCTATCATCCCCAGGCTGTCGTGTTCCTCTTCGCGACACCTTCTTGTCCCCCCAATGGTTGAGCCTCCCCCTGTACCAGTTCTTGATTCATCAAGGAAGACCGTGGGAGAGCCACCTCCTCCTCGCAAGCCTCAAAACACCGAGAACCAGTCCTCTGACTCTTTCTTTGACACACAACTGAGAGAAAGCCTCACCATTCTCTTCGGTTTGGTCTTCGAACTCCGTCAGGGGGTGGAGGACCTTCAATTCCGTCTGCAAGCCATGGATGGAAAGGTCACTGTCCTTCTTCAACTCCTTTCCTCCCTTCAAGAGGCTTTCCCCTCGGACTCGACAGTTGCGGCTTCAGCAGAGGAACCCTGTGTAGCGACCAGTGAAGGAAACGCCCAAACGCAACGATTCGTAGGGAATGGGATGGAGCAAGCCAAGCACGAGGACATGGTCGTGGAGGTGGACACAGCGTGGCAAGCGCTGTAGGATACCTCGCCAGATGTCGACAGAGCCGAGAGTAGCATGGAAGTTGGAATGCAGTGGGAAAATCAAGTGACATATGTCGAGGAGGAACCTTGGTCCGAGGCCGTCCATGCCACCTAGCCAGGTTATTTGCCAAATGTCTAGGCCCATAGTGGCACTTTAAGTTTCATTAGTTTCTCTTCTTTTTAGTTGTTGTCCAGTCACTTTGAGACTATTTTCTTAGACTATTACACTACTTATGCTTGCCTCCCCTGTTGGCTGGACTGGTTTCCCCTCTGTTGGGGCAGTCCAGTAACTACAGTACGACTATTCTCTATATTTTGTACCTCTATTTTGGTTTTGGAAGGCCTTTTATGTATAATACTTCTAACTTACAAAAAAAAAAAGATTGAGATAAGAAGCTAATAAATTAAGCGATGGTGATATCGAGAGTGAGAGTTCCACTCTAGCAAAGATATATATATATATATATATATATTCTATATACATAAACTTACCTGGATTCTCCTGCCTTTGAAATAAATGGATGAGCAACACCTCTATAGCCAGAACGTTGGCTTCCCAAAGGGAGAGTTCTGTCATTTTGAGCAACCTCATCAAACTGGTCGGAATGTTACATGAGACGATTGATAAAGAGATCCAAAATCTCCAACTCTGTCAAATTACCCAAGTAGGAAGGGGTTTCTCTTTTCAAATTGTAACCTTTTAGCAATCGTATTTTTTATTTATAAGAAAGAATGAGTGATTTTGAGGCATCAACATAGAAATAGAAGGTCAACATTTAAAATTGGTTTCAACACGAAGGAAGTGAGGGCGATGCTCTCTCTTCAATTGCTTTGATAGGCTCAAACCTACCTTCCTTCATATATGAATGAAGTGATTCTTCATCTTTCATAACATCATGATTCTTGTTTCAAGAATAGATTGATTGAGTAATCCATTGTAGAATCAAAGGGACTAGATTGAGTTCATGTATTTAATATCAAGTACCCTCACTACCACATTTTCTGCAACTAGAATAGGTTTCCTCCCCATTTTGTATAACGCTAAAACCAAATCTCTCTCATGTTGGGTTTTGTTTTTTAAGAATTAAAGTATGATAATTTATTTGCACAATAAGCTCTAGAAATTCTTTGGAGTAGCTGATGGTGATTTGGACTAGCTGATGGTGCATATTGTTGTATTAAGAAGCCATTCTACAACTGCCTTCCCCAATTTGGTGGGTTGGGTCTGCTATGCGATCATTGTTTTGGTTAATTTGTTCAATGCTGCCATACTACAAACGTTGAACATTAACAAGTGCATGTAATTGGGGAAGCTACCAAGTATTGAAATATTGGTATATTTGCAGGTGTTTTGGGCATTTAATTATGTCAATATTAAAGCATATAGGGGTTAGATAATTTGACATAACTTCTAACATTGAAAATTAATGGGTGCATGGAATTGGAGGTGTTTCCATGTATTGAAACATTGGAGTGGTTGGTTGTAGGTAAATGTAGCAAGTTTAAGAGAAAACAAGGGTTGACATAGTTGAAAAAGCTTCATTTTCTAACATTGAAAATTAATGGGTGCATGGAATTGGAGGTGTTTCCATGTATTGAAACATTGGAGTGGTTGGCTGTAGGTAAATGTAGCAAGTTGAAGAGAAAAAAAGGGTTGACACAGTTGAAAAAGATTCATTTACTAGATGTTAGGGAGTGCTCTGAGTTAGAAGACCTGTCAGATCTTGAACATTTGAAGTTGTTGGAGACACTTTATGAGCCTGAAAGTAGTGGAGGAATTGCACCAAATATTGAAGGAAGGCTTCATCATATCAAAACATTAATTATTATCATAGCACTTCAAACTCCCAATTATGGCCAGTTGCTAGAATCCCAAAGAGAGCTCTGTCATGATCGTTTTGGCACTTTTGTGTTTTTCTTCAGTTGTTTTAAATCCCCTTTTAAGCACAAAGAGTTTCTTTTGTGTCATTTATTGACGTGTAATTATCTGAATATTTATATTTATTTGATCTTATGGTGCCAATATTCATGATCAAAGTGGCTTGTGTAGTCTATGTAATATAGGATCGATCAAGGTTGACATAATGAGACTAAAATACACTAGATGTCGTTGTTATTAATTCAAATGATTTTTTTATCCACATCTCACTTTTCTTTATGGATTCTTAATTTTGAAGAACTGGATTGATATGCCAGGGATATGTTTTTTTATAGAGAAAGGTAAGTAGGTTTCAAATTTTTGGATAGTTATGGATGACTCAAGGGTTTTCACTTTGTAGGATTTTATTTTTTTTCAATTTATCTACAATTTTAAAAGTTTTAAAATAATTATTTATTTATTTATTTTCTTAACATACAATTATATAAGAATTTTTCTAATTCTTATTATATATATTTTTTGTAAGTGATTGTATGGATCTATATTACTAAAGATAATATGATACAAAAGGCGGGCCTCCTGGTCTTCCTAGAAGGAAACCAGGCTAGGGGGTCCCTAGTTGCGCAAGTTGTAATTAGCGAGGGATAGTTTTGGTCTACCACCAAGGGAAACCAAACCAGACCTTCCAAGTTCAGTTGGAGAAAATAACATATATATAAAGGAAGAGACTAAACACATCCTCCTAAACTAGAGCGAGAAGGATATCTGCACTAACCTGAATAGGCTTGGCATGATTGCCTATAGACCGCCAATTCATTAATCCAGAACGATGAAGTGCTTTTGCACCTGGGGGTGCTTCTTCCTACCATCCGCCTAGCTCTTTTTATCTTCCTTTTGTGAGGTTGTGTGAGTCTTCCTGATTTGGGCTGGTGCTCTGTGTCCATCGGCAGGTGTGATGTCCATGTGATGTACATAATGTAGGTAGAGGTGGAACTGGGCAGCCTAACGCTCCATCTTGATTTTCTAGTCCTTCTCGACCTTTACTAACAGTTTGGTAATAGTTTCTAGACTACTGAGGCACTGCAGGATCTCGTCCAAAATTATCTTGTTTTCCTTATTCTCCTCCTACCTGGCTTCTTCACTCTCTGAAATTACTTTTCCGATCATCTTCTTATTTATCCACGCCATCTCCACCATTTTGTGGAAGAGGTTTTCCCTGGGTTGCGTGGCCCCCGAATCAATTACCCAGTCCGCTTCCTGTACCAATGCATCCTGCGCTTTACCTTTGCACTTGTTCTTTAATTCCTTCTCCCACTGGGTGATGGTTGCCTTCCCCTTTGGCGCAACCCAAGTTTGGAAAGTGCCCTTCACATATTTCATGGCCTGTGCCATTCTTGTTTTCCGCCTCGAACTGTTCGGGACATCCCTCCCAAGGGGGTTCCTTTTTCTGTGCATTTTCTTTAGATGCACCATCCTGCTTTGCATGCCGCAACTCTTGTGTTGGTTACTCAGCCTGTGTCTTACTTCCCTAGTATTCTTCCTGTCCATCCTATGGATTCTATGAAAATACCTGTTGTTGCATTCCTTCTTCCTGTCCCTCTTCTTATTGACCTTTCTTCGCTGCAAGCCTGTCCTTTCAATCTTGGTTTTCTCGTGTTGATGTACGCTTCCGTCAATTTTCTTGTTAAGGCTCAGATGGTCATCATGGGTCGTCCTTTGTCCCTATGCGGTTACTACCCTTGCTCGCATGTGATCCAGCTGTGATGCTCTTCATACCTGTACCTGTCCAGGGGGGTCTATCCACGTTATCACCTGCCCCACATGTCTTATCTCATTCGTTGTATGCGAATTGTTTCCTTCCCTTTCACTCGAGCTTTCCCCATGCCTCTTATTGGTAGAATGGCCTTGCTTTCATTCGTTCATTTGCTTCTTATTATAATCTTGCATGATGATTAGTGTCAGAGGATTGGGAAATCCCATCTTGTCTGGGGTCCACGTACCTTCCGTAGGGTCTTGCGATATCTTCCTCAATGTGACCTTCCATGCTTAACCTGTGTTCACAATATTTTGCTGCTAGGTGGTTGCAGTCTGTTTTGAGTTGCCCATCCAGAATGTTGATCCAAGTGTCATCTAGTTCCGACCCTTCCTTGCCGACCCCCTTGTTGGAGAGCTTATCCACTAGCACATTAGTTGACCTGCGCACCCAATGCAACTCCACTGTTTTCAGAGTTCTCAGATGTTCTTGTATTTTTTGTAGGGAGTGTGCAAGGTGCCAGTGGTGTTGAACCTTGCCCACTCTGATGCCATTTTGGAGTCCTTTTGCCGTGTTGATAACCAGGGTGGAGTTACCTTCCACTATGATGTTTTTCATCCTTTCGCGACTTAGGATTTTGAGGCCAAGTTCCAGGGCTCCAAATTCCACTGCATTGTTGGTTGAGTTTCCCATGTTCCCAAAGTACAACCGGATGATGTTGCCGCCACTCTCTCTGATCATGCCTCTTGCCCCTGCCACACCTGGGTTGCCTTTTGTCGCCTCGTCAAATTTCAGTTTGAGGAACCCTGATGGAGGGAGAGTCTATTTACAGGCTCCTATCTGGAGTTGTGGGTTGTGCTCTACTGTTAGGTTGTTGCGCCAAAATTTCAGCTGGGAAAGGTTCAGGATCCAAGAGTCTTGGTCTATGAGTTTCACTTTCTCCATCTTGCAGTTGCGGGTCTGCACTGTTTCTCGTGTTTGAGAGAATATTGTCTTCTTTATACTCTCTGCCAATATGCTTTCATTCTTGAAGATGCACCTGTTTCATTCTTTCCAGATTTCCTAGATGATCATCCCTGACGTTAGAGTCCAACAGAGGTTCACCATTTCATTTTCACTATAATCCTCATTCCAGTTGTTGATGGTTTCACTGATGTTCCCCTGGATCCTATTGGATTAGTGGAATATGCCTACCGCCCAATCCCATATCTTTGTTGTATAACTGCATTCGTCAAGGGGGTGGTTAGTTGTTTCCTCCTTGTCTAGATAGAGATGATCATAGTGGAAGGGCCCTATGAAACCCCTTTTCACGAGGTCATCCCAATTTAGAATTTGGTTGTTTAGAACAAGCCATTTGAAGATTTTGATTTTTGGCCATTGGGGGCTTTTCCAAATTTTGTCCCACTATTGCTCTAGATTTTCTTGGTCCTAAACCGCGATGTAATATCGTGCTTCTTTTAAGTTGGATTCACCCCCATTTTTCCTGCCCTATCTCAATTGGTCCTGTTCTTCTGAAACCCCAATTTTCCTTTTTCCCAGTTCCTCCTCCACCTCTTTCGTGATTGTTTCGGTCCGAGCTCTATTTTGTGGATTAAGTTTGTTGCAGATCCACCACCTGGCGCTACCTTCCCTTTGATTCCAGTAATGGTGGATTTTTGTTTTGCCTTGCCCAATCATTTCCTATTCAAGCTCCTCTCTGTCTGGATTTTCCAGTCTGGGTTCGTGTTGCCATGCGTCCTCCCAAAACCTTTCTGTTCTACCATTTCTGACTTCCCAGAAGCTATGTTTCTGGATCCAGTGCTTGTTGTGCCAGGCAAAATTCCATATGGCTTGTTGTGCCCATGAATCGAATTCGCTCCTGGTTGCTTATGTTCGGGGCATACTTGGACTTCCATAGGTTTGTCCACGATACTGAATTGTTGTTCATCCATCTCCACCAGAGCTTTGCCCCGCAGGCTTCGTTGGTTACCTGTGGGTCTTGTAACCCCATGCCGCCTTTTCTTTTTGGGTTGCATACATTATCCCAGGCCATCAGGGCCAATTTATTTTTACATTCTGCACTACACCATAGGAAGTCTCGCTGGATGGCTCTTATCTTTTGTAGTATTCCTTTGGGGGATGGGAACACTGACATCATATATGCCAAGATTTCTTGAAGAACCATTTTGGTGAGGATAAGCCTTCCAGCTAGGTTTAGGGCCCTATATGTCTAGGTTTTTACCCTCTCCTGCAGTTCGCTGACAACTCCTTCCCACGTGGCCTTTGTGTAGGCTCTGTTTGTCAAGGGGATTCCCAAGTATTTCGTTGGGAGCGTTTTGCGTCCAAACCCCATAATGTTGGCCAGGTTGCACTGAATTGCTGGATTTGTGTTGAAGAAATATATCATGGATTTGGAGTGGTTGATTTCCGCCCCCCAAGGCTTCCCTGAGGTCTTATAAAATTCTTTTAAAATCCTTTTCTTCCTTTACCGTGGGTGTGCCATGGAGTAGGGTGTCATCAACGAATTGTTGGTGTGTGGAGGTTGGACAGTTTTCATAAGGTGTCATCAACGAATTGTTGGGGTGTGGAGGTTGGATAGTTTTCATAAKGTTTGATACCTTTTATTTTCCCAACTGCAGTTKCGCTTTTTATACTTCTTCTTAGCCCTTCCATCATTAGARTGAATAGGAAGGGGGACAATGGGTCCCCTTTTCTTATGCCTCTGTATGGAYAGAAAGGTTTTGCTGGGACTCCATTGATTAGTAGCGAGTAGCTTGTCGTTGAGACTAGAGTGACTATCCAGTTGATCCAATGTTGGTCAAACCCAAAAGATTCCAGTGTCTTAKCCATGTAGTKCCATCTTATTTTGTCGTAAGCCTTCTCCAGATCAAGTTGGATTATCATCCCCCCTCTCCTTTGGCTTTTCAACATGTGAATGATCTCATGGGCTTGGATGATACTGTCCAGGATTTGTCTGCCTTCCACAAAACCTGCTTGTTCCCGTGAAATCAATGTGGGAAGTAGTGTCTTCAGTCTATTGGTTATGGCTTTGGATATTATCTTGTAAACTACATTACATAAAGCTATAGGATTGTAGCAATCTAGGGTTCTAGCTTCATTTTCTTCCGGGATTAGAGTGATCATTTTGGCATTTAAAGCTTTCAAGTTGGATGCCAATCTCCTGGAGTTCTCCACCACCCCATAAATATCATGCTTAACCACTTCCCAACAGGCTTTGAATAATTCCTTTGTTAACCCATCTGAGCCCGGGGCCTTTTTTTTGGGCAACTCCTCGACCACTTGGTCAATTTCTTCCTTGGCAATGGGTTTGCTTAAGACAACGTTTTTCTCCTCTATGACCAGCTTGGGGATGTGCTGAATTATTCTTTGTATGGCCTCTGATCTATCTTGGTTTGGTTCCTAGGCTATCCCCTGGAAGTGGTTGACCAGTGTATTCTCAATTTCTTGGTGGGATTCTCTTTAGATCCCATCTTGATCCCTAATCTTCAAGATTTTGTTGTGGGATCTTCTTGCAATAGTTGTTTTGTGAAAAAACTTGGTATTCCTCTCCCCTTCCTTTAGCCCCCTTATTATGTACTTTTGATGGCACATGATTTCTTCCTATAGGCATCTTGCTTCCCATTCCTAGGTCAAATGGATCTCTTCCTTTTTTCGGTCCTCTGTGTATCCCTCTTCGATGAACTGTTCCTGTAGTTTCCTCATTCTGTCCTTGATGCTCTTTTTCCCCTGGTTTATATTTCCAAAGACCTTCTTGTTCCACTAGAGTTTTTGTTTTATGTATTTGAGTTTTTTGTAAGTTTGAACATCCTTGTCCCTTGGTTCAGAAGTTCCTGCTGCCACCACTGGTTGATGTTCTCCTTGAAGGTGGGATGGTCGATCCAGAATTTCTCAAATCTAAATGGTTTGTTCTTCAATGTGGTTTGAAAATTTTCTTCCAGTTGAACTGACCAGTGATCTGATCCCCCCCCATGGGAGGATGCTGCAGTCCAAAGTTAGTCCCTACAACATGATTGATTCTGACACCAAGAATCTATCTAGCCTTGTAGCTATTTGGTGGTGACCTAGTCGTTTGTTGTTCCATGTGAACTGACCGTTGTTGGTCCTGATGTCCACGAGCTTCATTGTGTCAATGAAAGCTGAGAAATCTTCTGCATCTCTATCCAATCTCCTGGTGCCCCATTTTTTCTCCGCGAGTGTAGTGATGATGTTGAAATCCCCTGTCAGGATCTAATGGAGGTTGTGGGTACACGCCTTTAGATTCTCTAGGTCGAGGAGCAATCTTATTTTTTCCTCCATCACTTGGGGGCCATACACATTAGTGCATAGAATTTCCTCTGTGTTCCCTGTAATTTGCATATTAACAAAAAGTGTGTTTCTCGTGGCTTCTGCTGCAAGTAGGTTCATCGATTGTGGGTTCCACAGGGTAAGGATGCCTCCCGCCATCTGTTGGCTTTCGACAACCAACATCTTGTACTTCCTCCAATGTTTTTTACTGATTGTTTCCATTCTGTCTAAAGTGCATTTTGTCTCTTGAATGAAACATAGGTCAGGTTGTTCCTTACTCAATCTATTTTAAGGATTCTTTGCTTTCTTGGGCTATTTAGGCCTCTTATATTCCAGGTTATAATATTCATTTAAACATGTGGGGGGGATTTGGAGAAGATCTTTTAATCTTACCTGAATTTATCAACAAGGCTCCTAGTTCTTGTAGGGAAACACTATTTGATTTTCTTCCTTTCTTCTGCCTTGCCTGCTTGGGTGATTGTTGTGGCTGTCCATTGCCTGTTTTGATTCCCAGGTGTGCTATCTCGCCATGCATGTGCTTGATCCCTCTAGATTTCACCTCCTTCCTTAGGAGGAAAATATATTGAATGCGATCGAGTTGCTCCGCTGGCACATTGTCTACTCCCTGCCTTTTCCATTTCTCTAGTATATTCAGTAGATCTATTCCTTCCCTTTCCACAATATCTTTGAGATCTGGGTCCTCTGTTCCTTCCTCACTTGGATTCATCTCTATATCTCCATCTGCTTCCTACATTGGTGTGTTGGCATCTTCGTTTCCTCCTTCCCTGGGACTTGCACTGCCTCCCTGTTCGACTTTGTTTCTTGGAGTTTTTGTGTTCTCCTGAGTTGCGTGTTCCCTTGCATCCTTATCTTTCGCCTTTTCCGTCCCTCCTTCTTCCCCTTGGTTGGGTCTGCCCCTTCCTTCTGTTCTAAGCTTGGCTCCCAGGTTGCCTCCTGTTGGGGCCTTGCGTTGTCTCTTGTTTCCTCTACCTTTGTGATTTGGCTTCACAAAACCATCCTCATCCTGTTGTAGCTTGGTGTTTTCCGCTTCTTGTTTTTTGTTAAGAGGGAATTCTCTTAGTAGGTGTCCACGTTCATGACATCTTCTACATCAAAACAACATCTACTCGTAGCCTATGCTTTGTATCTATTCCTCATCCCTAAACTCCAGGCTTATGGCTTCCGGGAGTGCTCCTGAAACATCCATCTTGATGCAGATCCTTGCGTAGGATGTATATCTGCCTTTTAGAGTAGCTTCTGATGTCTTGACATATTTTCCGAGTTTGTTCCCTATGGCTTTGAAGGTGGATGGTAGCCAGTAGTCTAGCAGTAAGGAGTAAAGACTTAGCCAGACTGAGAAAATTTTAAAGGTTTCTTTCTCTGGGGAGAAATTTTCCTGCCATGGACGAATGTACAACCCTGTTGAGGCGTGGAAATATGCCCCCCCCCTTAAATACTTTATCCCTGTCCTCCAGGTTCATAAAGATCGTGATGAAGAATCCTTCTGAGCCCAGGTGGAGTTCCACTTCTCCACTTGGCTTCCGATGGTATTTTATCCAGTTGCGCATTGTTTTTTCTGTGGGACATAGGCCCATGAACTTGCATATCAGTGCATGCGTCTTCATCTGATCTCGGAAGAGTTATGTTTGGGGGTATTCCAGTATAACCTTGGGTATCAGTGTTGTTTTAGGTTTTCACGAGTTGCGCCGCTCTGCCCCACTGGGGTTCTCTGTTGCTTGCGTGCCATTCTGGGCTTCTTTGGATCCTTCCCCCACGTGATCACTTTTTTCTTGGTTGCCCTCTTGGTTCTTTTTCGATCCTGATCCCAAGGTACCTGTCAGAGGTTCTTTGAAACCGCTGCCTCTTGGGCCTTTCCCTCTATCCACCACTACCTTCTTGTCTGAGGGGGTTGCATTCCCTCCCTCTTTGATGACCATACTGGCCACTGTTGAGACTGCGACTGTCAAACTCTAGCTTGAAAATTTCTCGAGAGCTGTGCCTTCCGAATTCCACACCTCAACATAAACTTCCTAATTCTTATTATATTAATAATTTTCTAGTTTAACTATTCTACTTGCGGATATTTTCTGTTTAATTTTCTAAATTAGGTGAAACTTTGAAAATTATTGATTTCATACAGGTTTATATCGTGAAATTCTAATTAAAAATTTACATTATTAATTAAAAAATAATTAATTAAATATCCAAAACAATTAACATAAATATTCCAAATTTTGAAATAGTGTTATCTATTAATTTAAAATATTTTTTATTTAGATTTTTTGTAGTTATCCCAATTAGAAATACATAAGAAACTTTTAAAAAATTACCGAAACAAGTTTAATTTGTATATATATCGTGCTTTCAGCGAATTTATTGTGCAATTTTATATTTGTACTTAATTTTGGACTGTTTTATTAATTATTCATTTTATAATAGTTTTTATTTTGAAATAGTGTTATCCATTAATTTAAAATATTTTTTATTTAGATTTTTTTTTGTAGTTATCCCAATTAGAAATACATAAGAAACTTTTAAAAAATTACCGAAAAAAGTTTAATTTGTATATATATCGTGCTTTCAGCTAATTTATTGTTCAATTTTATATTTGCACTTATTTTTACTTATATTTGGATTGTTTTATTAATTATTCATTTTATAATAGTTTTTTATCTGGAATTTTTTTTGGTATCTTGGAAAATTGCTATAATTTATCCTTATATGTATTTAAATGTAATCATACAATACAACAATTTATTTATATGGAAATTTTTATTTTTATAATAATATTTAAAATATTATATAATTATAATTAAATTAATTATATAAATAAATTTAAGTTTATTATTATTATTATTATTAATTTTTAATAATAAATTAAAAATAATATGCTTAATTTATTTTCTATTTTCTATATATATATATATATATATATATATATAAACTTAGTTTATTGGTTTCAAATTTATTTGTCACTTATTTAGTTCTTTATGTTTTTTTTTCAAAATTCTTGTAATTTTAATTATATGTAGTATTATTATTATTATTTTTATTAATTTTTAATAATAAATTAAAAATAATATGTTTAATTTATTTTCTATTTTCTATATATATATATATATAAACTTAGTTTATTGGTTTTAAATTTATTTTTCGCTTATTTAGTTCTTTATGTTTTTTTTTCAAAACTCTTGTAATTTTAATTATATGTAATAGGATCTTCTCCATCTTCTTAAATCCTTGTATTCATATTTACAAATAAATTAAAATACATCACAATATGAATACAAATAAACCACAATACCATAGGTAAATAAAATTACTCTTATTCCATTATTTCTAGCAATATATTACTCCATTTTTCAATATATAAATAAATTTAATAAGATCTTACCTATATTTTATTTAATAGAATCATTATAAAATTAAAATTAAAATTACTCTTATTCCATTATTTCTAGCAATATATTACTCCATTTTTCAATATATAAATAAATTTAATAAGATCTTACCTATATTTTATTTAATAGAATCATCATAAAATAATGTTATATTTCTTATTTTATATTTTAATTCTAATTTAATTTTTGAAAATTTTTAAAATTCAAAATAAATAATTATATTTCTTATTTTATATATTAATCTTAATTTTATGTTTGGAAATTTTTAATATTCAAAATAAATCATTAAAATTACAAAAAAAAATTAAATGCATAATAAAAACAACATCAATTATATAGTGAATTCATTATTATTATGTCACTAAGATATTAAATAATATTTCTATATCATTTTCTTAATAAGTACACATCTATTCAAAACAAAAAAATCCATTTTTCTCCAAATATTTAAAAAAAATCCATTTTTTTCCAAATATTTTAGATAGCATTTTTTTTGAAAATTTCTTATTTAATTTTAATTTTTATTTGTTTTTTAATATATACCTTGAAAATGTTGATATTAATATTGATCCTTAACATAATTTTTTTTAATTTTACTTTTCAAAACCTCTGAATGCTAAAATCCCTATATCCATATTTATAACTAAAGTATGCTAATTGAACTTAATCTAAATAGTTGTAAAATGGAATTCTTTATCATGCTCACTTAATAAAATCCTTATATTCATATTTATAACTAAAGTATGTTAATTGAACTTAATCTAAATAGTTGTAAAATGGAACACTCACCAAAATTGTATTCTTGTAAGTTACATACTAAAATTCATGATGTATATATTATTATAAAATAATGAAAATAATTAAAATTAAAATTCACATCTAATTATAAAATTTACTTCACTTAATGATAAAAAAAGTAGCCAATTTATTTCATAATTCAAACATAAAGGGTAATGTGGTAAGCATACAAAAATTTCCTTTACACAAGTTGAAGATGGAAACATTAGAGCTCCCACCACTTATTTCCACCACTAGAAACCAATTGGGAAACCAAGTTTGGGGGATGACTCTCCTTCCAACCAACCTCTTATTGAACACAATTAAGTTCCTTTGAACTCTCAATCAACACATTAATGCCAATGGTTCTCTTACCTAATGTTTGGTGGGACAACACAATCTTGTGGAGGCTAGAGTGTCTAATGCTAAAGTTGTGATGTCAAAAGTCTCAAAGATGGGATGGAGTTATACTTGTCGGTGGAATTGATGCGATTGAATCAATAAAGTTTTGAAAAGTTGAGACTGTAGATAAAGAAACCTTAACCATTTTGATTGAATTGAGAAAGTTTTTAGAAGTTGAAACTATAGATAAAGAGACTTCAATAGAGTTGATTTAAACTAAAAATTCTAGTGTTGTTACTAATGTAATTTTATCAATGAAAGAGCATGCAAAAAAATTAGTTCAAGAAATAATTCAATGACAAGACAACACCTACATATTTAGTGATGGATGAAATTCCATCAATCACCACCGATAAATTCATTGACACCCCACTGAAAAAATATCAACATGATGACTCAAGTATATCATGAAAAGATTAAACCAAATACTAATAAGGATCAAAATATAAGGATACCATATAGGTATCAAAATCACAAAAAATGTAGCACACAAGAACCACTATGAACTTTGAATAGATTGGGGAACCACTATGAAAATGTAGTTCACAGGATGAGGTCAATGTTCCTAAGGTTAAAGTTCCCGAGGTCATATTTCTTGAGGTCAAAATTCCTAAGGACAAAATTCCTTAGGTCAAACTACATCCTTAGTGATATTTTGGAATTTGTTGCTCGCTATGGTTATTTGGTTGGTCCCAGACCCTCTCAACTTGTGTTTATTCATTTGGGTGATTGTAATTACATGTTTGTCCTCTCTCTTATCTAGGATCCTCACTCTCTCACCCCATCTCTGAAGCTCTAKCTCTAAGATTCATATGTTGTTAGTCATTGTTCTGTCTCCTCTCTCAAGCAATGGTATCTATGGGTGTCTTTGGTTTTCCATCCTCTCTTCTGCTGCTCATTTTTMTACCATGAAATCAATCACTCCCACCCCGAGAKATTCTAGTAGTCATAGAAGCTCCTGTAAGTTCTCCCATTCTCCACCCCTTCACACTACCCATGCCTAGAAATATGTAATCCAAGAAGTCACTTCCTTTGAGCTCCAATTCCCCAAGTAAATAAAGTGCGGAATTTCATATATGGAGAATAGGATCAAATGGAAATGATTTTTTTTTTCCAAAGCACATATAGAAGTTCTTCAAGGAATGGGTATATGACCCTAGGTTCTCTTGAAATAGGAACACCAAAACAACTTGGCTCACATAGATCATTCTTCCCTCTGGGGCAAAGTTTATTTCCCAGAGAAGAATTTTGACATGCTCTGTAAAAATGTCAAATTGGAGTTTGTCAAGGTTCCACCAATGAACCACCCTAAGGCTCCCATCCAACATGTTGATACAAAACAAATGTAGGGATATTCTCCTTCCAATACTATTTTGGTCGACACGTGGAAACATCTAGATCCAAGAGTAGAAAGGATGATCACAAGGATGATAGGAAATCAATAAGTGTGAGAAGGAATCATCATTCCATAGAGAATTCAACGAGAAGAGCTCATGCATGTTCAATTCCAGAGAACAACCCAAGTGTGTCTCATGTCAGAAGATAAAGGAGAAGACCTGAGCTAGAAATTTTAAAAGGTGAACTTAGGAAAATCAAACCACTAACTTTTGATGGAAAGCATAGAAAGGGAGAAGAGGTTGAATCCCAACCATTGGGAATGATGAAATATTTGTAGCTTCATGATTACCCCTTAAGGGTAGAAACTATAATTGCAACCTACCACTTGTAAGGAAAGGTAGCCATGTGGTGGGATCAAATTAAGCAAACCAAGCACATTGATGAGAAGAAGGTCTCGTGGAGACAATTCAAGGGATATTTCCAGTATAAATATTTTTCATAGCATTGTTATGATACGAAGATGAAAGAGTTCTTTGAACTCAAGCTGGGAAGCATGACAATGGAGGAACATGAGAGGAGATTCTTTGAATTACTGAAGTATGTTGGTTTCATAAAGGATGATAAGGTTAAAATCCAAAGGTTTTTTAGGGGATTTCCTATTGATGGCACTCAACATTGCCTATATAAAAGGCCCATCATAAGCATACTTTCACCTTGATAAAACCAATAATTGTTTTAATTTGACATTGTTTAATAGTAGTCATGATCACTTTTGTATGTTGCTTAAATGGATATTTTTCGAGGTGGAATATAATGAGTATGGAATCAGTTTTATATAATGACTATGATAAGGAATGTGTGTAGCATAAAATAAGTTGAACCCATTAAGGAAAGGAATATTCCAAGAATCAAGGGACCTTAACTGATCTAGAATTGGATCCAGGAGCTTGTTGGGGTTCAGAAAGGCCTAAAAATCAAAGTTCTCAGAATGTCTTAAAAATA
Source organism: Picea engelmannii (assembly GCA_009831015.1). Taxonomy (NCBI): domain Eukaryota; kingdom Viridiplantae; phylum Streptophyta; class Pinopsida; order Pinales; family Pinaceae; genus Picea; species Picea engelmannii. The sequence continues at coordinate 69,431 of ML812989.1, read as the reverse complement.
GACATGTGCATAGGCCTCGTTGATACAAACCTAATGCAACTTGAACGGGCTTAAACAGACGTCGTATGCTCTAGATATCGTGATTTGTTCATTTGGCCAAACATGGAAAAACATGTTGACTATACAGTCCATACAGTGCCACATGGAAGCTGAATGTACAGGCCGTACGACCATACAGATAACGTGGAAGAGTACATGGTGCTAACGTGGTAGAGTACATGGAACTGGCGTGGACATAGGATGACTAGGTAGTTGATGTGACAGGTGGACCTATCAGGGAGTGACACGTGTCATCACTACAAGGGTGACATGTGGCAGGTACAGTGGCAAGTGACTGGGATGAAACTCGACAAACAAGTGGGCCAATGGTCCTAGGACATGTGGCATTAGGTTGGATGATTAGTGAGGTTCCACGTGGCCCAGACATGGGCTTCCACTTGGCACCCATTCATTGGATAAAGCTTTTGGAAAAATATGAGACTATATGAGGTTAGATCGCGCGACCTCCCACCGGGGAAAATGTCTTAGCAGGGCCAGGCTAGCCATCCCACCCTCACTATAGGTCTTAACCGTATATGGTGAAACATGTATTTAAAGTGTTATGTGTTGAAAATCCAGGTGGAAAAGGGTTGGGGCCTAGCCTCTGCCCTCGACGATACGACCGTTGTGTATAACCCTGTCCTCTGTGTGTTGGCACAGTTTTTGATATATGTGCTCCAGCCCAGATCCTGGTCCTATTACAGTGCATATGACTACTTCCATGGACTATACACTTGGAACGATGGCTAAGGGTTCGCCCCAGTCGGTTGGGCTAGCCCGTTGACCAGGGGCTTAACCGTCGGAAACCTATCTGAGTTTAGAGCGCACATATTGATAGAACCAGGCCACATGCGCCTTAACCATATGATCGAGGTCTAAGAGCTAAGGGATAAGGAGCCTAGAATTAGCGCTGACCACATGGAGGGCGCCATGTGATCAAGAGCCTTCTATAAAGGGTGACATAGCCCCCCCTACCTCAATAGGGTCTGCTGATCTCCTGATCTAAGGATCATTCCAACGACTGAGATGGATTAGCTCTTTCGGGTCCCTGCTGAAACCTCCATGAATTTTTTTTCCACAGGTTCTTATGAAACTCCGCCCACGAGAACATGCACTGGGTGGAAGTTTCCTCCACACGACCACTGGCTATGACCGCGTTCTTATCAAAAGGTGTTTCAAGATTTCGCGTATCAAGTCTTTGCATGTGAGTCACCTCGACTCTCTCGACCTTCGAAATTCTGACAGGGGCCTAGCGCATGCTAGCTCCTCCCTTATCCTCCATCCATATGAACCCTCGCTATGACCCGTGGCTCAATTATCAATCACTTCGGGATTTCAAATTTCGCGACTTCACGTCTTGCGAAGTTTTCTTGCTTGTCCTTCCAAAAATTGAACTAACGAGTTCCACTCGCCTAACCAACGGTCCACAATCCCCGCGATCCAATGGTCTAGATCTCCCTTTCGCGTATCGAAACTTCACGTTTCACGAAGTTCGACAATGGCTTCCTCCCTTCTCCTGATTCTCGAACTTGTGACCTTTTCGGGGCCAGATCTATGGTCCAGATCTAATCTTCTCTCGTGTGCTCTTCTGAGTGTCTGGACATGAGATTCAATGGTCCATATCTCTTCCTCTGTAGCTGGTCTAATGGATGTTGTCGCTCCTCCTCCTGAGATTTTCCTTCTACCAACTTGAAAAAATTACTAAGTGTCAAAGTACTCAACCTTTGGTCATTCTCCTATGAGCCCGATGACTTTGGGTCTCGTCTACATTCTGGAAATGCTATCCCTCCTAAGATTTGGCAATGCAATTTATCCTTGGCCCTGGAACACACCTACGCTTTGCGTGCAACTTTGCACTATCCTGATATTTTGGACTTGGAATAAGTCCACTCTTCCACTCTCCTTGTGTTATCTCTTCTGAGCTTTCATATTGCTCAGTCTCTGGGGGACTCAACGCTTCTGCAATTTCCAAAAGATTCTTTGGTGCTCACCTGACACGTTCTGCGCTCAACCTCCTGAGCTTACGAACTTGAAAAACAAGTTCTCTCCGTGTGCACTCCTTGCACTTTGACTAGACTTTAGATGGCTGTATTTTAACACTTTGTCTGAGTGTTGGCCTGGTGCACTCCTTGCACAAGTCTTCCTCCAGAGTGTTCAATAACTCTGCTTCTATTCCTCTTGTTCCGCAAAGGGAACCTGTACCCTCTTGGCAACTTCTTCTCAAGAACTCTTTGCTGAGCTTACAAAGTGTTTAGTAACTCTATGGGTGTCTCTCCTTGACACTTCTCTTGTTACAGAACTCGAAACAAAGTCCTCTTGTGCACTCCTTGCACTCCCTCGATGCCCACTTGGCAAAGCTATACATAATCCTCAACAATTCTACATCTCCAAACTGAAACCAATTCTACCTGAACAGATAGGAAAATCTATCTATCCCTGTATATGGAAACTAATACATACATCTACAACATAAAATAACACACATCCATGACATTCCTAAAAATGCAAGACAAACAAAACCATGTGCATGAAAAACTGCTCTTTTTTATTAATCTCAGAAATGTCTGTACAATGATTACAAAATCTCGGACTACAACAAAGTCTCAACTCTCTCCTCCTACATGCTCTTATGAATCTAGATACAAATATATTTTACAAAAGAGGAGATCCTCGAGCCTTTCCCTCCATCTATATACTCTCATTAAATTACATTGAATTACAATAAATGGTTGTCTAGTCTGAATCAGATCTAGATCTTATCAGCCTGTCAACCATTAAAGGTGACTCTAGCTACATCCTGTGCAAAGACATTAATTTGGCTCTTCCAACCTTACAAACATTCAATTGCATTAAATATTACAATTCAAAATTTGAAAACGAGAGGGTTGGCACCTCTCCCCTCCATTGAATGCGCTTTGTTGTGCTGTCTAGATGGCGCATAGATGGGGTGAATTGATGGTCCTGCATAAAAGGGGCTTCACCCTTTTTTATTGTTGAAGTGGGTTTTTAACTTTAATATAAAGATTTTTAATGATTTATTCAACAAAATTGAGAGATAATGGTCATTTTTGGGGGATATTGGGCCCTTTTTGAGGCCAGATCTTGGGGGCAAGTTGGGATATGGTTAACAACTTAAGTTATATAAAAACCATATGTTCTTGAAGCCATGGAGGGGAGATTCAGAGCAGGTTTATGTTGGATATTTTCCAATCCAAAGCCATTTTTATGCAGGGAAGCTATTGAGGAGAGCACCTTTGTGGGCCATTTCTGGGAGCTCCGGTCATCTGATTTTAGTGCCGTCAGTTTTGTTGGGTTCCATAGATCTGGTAGAACAAGAATAGATCAGTTTTTAATTCTTTTGGAACTACTTTTATGTACTTTTAAAGCTTCGAACAGAAATAAGAAAGCCTCACTCACTGAGACAAAGGCTCGGAGACGTAGGCAAGATTTCCGAACTCTGTTATCACTTTGGTGTTTATGGTTTGCTGTTCTCATGATTATGTTCAGTTCTGTACATTTCTTTATGTATTTCATGTTTACTTTATAATTTTTCCTCTTTAATTCAGCTTCCTAAATGGTTAATTAACACATGCATAATAACTCAACCATTGCCGTATAAAAGATCTTTTTGGATCAAGTGGTATCAGAGTTAGTTGACTTTTGGATTTGAGTTTTGCATGATTACTAGGGAAAAGATACATTATGGTGAAGGCGAGCTTGTTGAAGAGAACCCATTTATTGGATTGAGAAAGAGAACTTCTCAAAGCGAGAAGATGGCATTGGAAGAGGGAATTTCTCAGGATGAGAAAGAGTTTCGAATTTTTTTTTTTGACATGTCAGAGATGATGAAGGTTTTGTATGAGGATTAATTGGAATGGAAGAGACCAAATCTGGGTGAATATTCAAAGGGAAAAAGTGAATAAGGAGAGGATCCTCCTCAAATTCCTTCTTCTTCTTCAAGTTCAAGTTCTAAAATCACTACAAAGAAAAATGTCCATAAACATAAGAATGAAATGCCTTTACTAAAACTTGATGTTAAATTCGAATTACCCATGTATGATGGTGAATTTAATGCAGAGAGACTTGACAATTGGGTCAGAAAGATGGAGGCTTATTGTAGTGTGCAACAAAACAAGGATGACGAAACTTATATCAAGTTGGCATCACTTAGACTTGCAGGCACAACACTCATCTGGTGGCAAAGCAAGTTGCAAAATGGCACACAACAAGTGGGTAATGTTTTTCCATCATGGCAAAGTTTTATTTATGCACTTAGAAAGCAATTCTATTCTTTGGGTTATAAAGAAAAATATTTAATAGAATGGAAAGCTCTTAAACTAATAAAAGGACAAACAATGAAAGAATACATTGATGGCTTTTGTAAAATGGCTTTGATGTTAGATATTCCTTTACATACCCAATAAAATCTTATGAAGTATATAGGAGGTTTACCTGCACATATTCAAAAGACTGTATTCATGTTTTGACCTACTAATATTGATGAGGTTTTTGTTCAAGAGACATACATTTAAGTAGGGAAAAAAAATGTTGGTGTATCAGTGGAATCGTCTTCCAAGAAAGAGGAAAAAAGGAAGTGGAATGGCAAAAAGGAAAATTTAGTGGAAAGAAAGGAAGAGAAGCCCTCTTGCAAGCATTGCAAGAAAGAAGGGCATGATGAGGATTGTTGTTGGCAATTTCATCTCGAGAAGAGAACAAAGTGGTTCAAGGAAAAGAAAGGGAGGAAAACAGTTGCAACAACAACACGACCCATAGACTTGAGATCATATTTAGGTGATGAATCTAAAGTCTCATTGGTTGGTTTGAAAGGTAAAAATGATGATGGATTTGATGCTAGAAGTAAATTGTTTTACTTAAGGGTCATTATGAGGCATACTAAGGTCAGCGCATTGATAGATAGTGGAGCTCAATATAACTTGATTTCATAGGAATTGGTTAAACAATTGGGATTAAAAACACAGATGAATCATAATCCTTACACACTTAAATGGATAAGCAAAAATCATCAAATGCACATAACAAAGCAATGCACATTAAAATTTGCAATTTCATCTAAGTTTGTGGATGAGGTAAAATGTGATGTGGTGCCACTAAGTGAATGTGGAATGGTCTTAGGAAGTCCTTACTTGTATGATCGTAAATCAATCTTCTACAGGGAAAAGAATCAATATCATTTAACCAAAGCAGGTCAAGAATATGTGGTTCATTCTCATCATTTATGGAAAATAACTCTCTTAAAACTATGGAACAATTAAGAAAGGCAGATCAAGCAAGAAACACACCTATAATTGTTTCAAATCAAGTAATAGATCTTAAGCAAGAACAAGAGATGATTGTAGAATGGAAAATCAATCATAGTTTGCTTCAAGATAAGCTAATGTCGTGCAAGTATTACAAACATATCAACTCATTTGCAGTCATATTTTTGATGCTATCATTAGTAATGTTGTCTACATGGATGATAGTGGCTTCAGTAACATGTGACAGGGTACAAATGGCTAACAATATGCTGTCAGTTATCATAATTGTTTTACAGTTGATCTTGATGAGACAGGTGCACAAGACAAAGTTTAAAGACAGGGAACAAGTAATGTGGCCTATCCTACACTTGATGACTGGTCAATAACCTTTTGTGGGACCAAAAGGTATTTAGTGGGGAGGTATGATCCATAATTGGATCTAGGAGCTTGATGGGGCTCAGAAAGGCCTAAAAATCAAAGTTCCCAGAATGACTTAAAAATGGAAGTGTATGTAGGCCTCGTCGATATGAACCCAATGCAACTTGAATGGGATCAAACAAACATTGTATGCTCCAGATATCACAATTTGTTCATTTGGCCAAACAGATAAAAAAATGTTGACTGTATAGTTGATACACTGCCACATGGCAACTTACTGTACAGGTTGTATGACCATACAAATGACATGGCAGAGTACATGGCATTGACGTGGCAGGGTAAGTGGCACTGACATTGATAGATGCTGATTGGGAAGTTGATGTGACAGGTGGACATATCAAGGAGTGACACGTGTCACCACTGCAAGGGTGACATGTGGCACGCTCGTATGACTTACGTGGTAGGTACAGTGGAAGGTGACTGGGATGACACTTGACATACAAGTGGGCCAATGGTGCTAGGACATGTGGCATCATATTGGACAAGTAGTGAGATAATACGTGACCCAGAGATGGGCTTCCATGTGGCACCCATTCGTTGGATAAAGCTTTTGGAAAAATATTGGACTCTATGAGGTTCGATCGCGCGACCTCCCATCGAGCCAAACATCTTGGCAAGGCCGGGCTAGCCAGACCACCCTCACTATAGGTCTTAACCATATATGGTACAACATGTATTTAAAGTGTTATGTGTTGAAAATCCGGGTGGAAAAGGGTTGGGGCCTAGCCCCATCCCTCGACAATACGACCATTGTGTATAACCATGTCCTCTGTGTGTTGGTGCGGTTTTTGATATATGTGCTCCAGCCCAGATCCCGGTCTTATTAAAACTCATACAACCACTACCAAAGACTATACACTTGGCACACCGGTTAAGGGTTAGCCCCAGTCGGTCAGGCTAGCCCGTTGACCAGGGGCTTAACCATTGGGATCCTATCCGTGTTTAGAGCGCGCAGATTGATAGCACCAAGACACATGCATGTTAACCATGTGACCGAGGTTCAAGAGCTAAAGGATAAGGTGCCTAGCATTAGCATTGGCCACATGAATTGTGCCATGTGACCAGGATCCTTCTCTAAAGGGGATGCACCCTTTATTATTGCTGAAGTGGGTTTTTAACTTTAATATAAAGATTTTTAATGATTTATTCAACATAATTGAGAGATTTTGGTAATTTTTGGGGGATATTGGGCCCTTTTTGAGGCCATATCTTGGGGTGAAGTTGGGAGATGGTTAACAGATTCAGATATATAAAAACCAGAGGTTCTTGAATCCATGGATGGGAGATTCAGAGTAGGTTTATGCTGAATATTTTCCAAGCCAAAACCATTTTTATGCAGGGAAGCTATTGAGGAGAGCACCTTTGCGAGCCGTTTATGGAAGATCTAGTCATCCGATTTCAGTGCCGTCAAGATTTTTGGGTTCTAGAGATCTGGTAAAACAAGACCAGATCAATTGGTAATCCTTTTTCCACTGTGGTGATGTACTTTTAAAGCTTTGAACATAAATAATAAAACCTCACCCACTGAGACAAAGGCCCATAGACGTAGGCGAGATTGCCGAACTCCATTATCACTTTTGTGTTTATGGTTTGTTATTCTCATGCTTATGTTCAGTTCTGTACATTTATTTATGGCTGTCATGTTTAATTTATAATTATTCCTCTTTCATTCAACTTCCTAAATGGTTAATTAATACATTCATACTAACTCAACCATTTTCGTATATAAGATATTTTCAAATCATTATCCCCCCATCTACCTCTAGAGTGTTGTCAGTTTACTAATGATCACTCCTTGCAAATAGAAGTTCGAAAATCAGAGGATATTGACCAAGATATGTGGTTCTCCTATTTCCTCCTTCATCCAAGGGAAGACGTCGAGTTCTAAAGTATATAAATATGCCTCTAGCATAGGGATAGGGTAGTCATAATTTTGATATTGTGTTAAGTTTTGTTAAGAAATCCTTGTTGAAGACTTGGAGCTATGTTCTTGATTTGCTACTAGTTTTGATGAAATAACCATGCATTTATTCTTATCTTATTAGAGTTTCCTCAAGGTTCATTATGCTTCTTGGGTAGGGTGCACTCAAGAGGGCTCAAGGACCCTATTATAACTTCTCTTTCTTGCATGTTATTGTGTTATCAATTAATCTTTTATTTCCCTTGAAGAAGTAGATAGTCATGCAGAACAATATCTGATTTCTATCATATTGTTGTAATTGTTAGCTTTAGAAGGTATCCTATAGAAAGGGTTGGAATCCTATTGGGATGTTCAAAGGGTACCTTCTCAAGGATACAAAACCTCAATTACATCTCATTATATTTTAGTCTAGATTTGTGAATGCTTTGAAACACTTTTTTAATATATTTAGGAATATTTTGGGAATCCTATAGGAGTTTCCTATAGGACTGTTACAGTTCTTGTATAAATTTCCTATATGTCTATTTTGGCTCCAGTTTCTCAATGTTCTCAATCATCTTTTCATGAAATTAGTAGAAGAAAAAAATATAACATATGGTTTGATGTGACTCAAGGGTTAGGAATAAAATTTCTCATGTAATAGTTCATATTCTTTGATGCAATTTCCTATCATGCAATGAAATATATTTCCATACTTTATAATTATTTTTCTCTTTTAATAGTTCAGTATGATTTCTTTCATGCCAATGTACTAAATCTTTTTTACAAAATATAGATAAGTTGTGCTTTCAAGTTTATATGTTTTCATTCATGCAAGTAGCTTAAAGTCTTTTCCTCCAATTTAGATTCCTATATAAGTTTCATGCATTAGCCACTTGGTCAATCTAAGACTTCGGTATATGCACACATACAAAATCACACATTTACGAAAGCTTCCTTTCATACATGCACATTTATAGAAGCACACATGTACATAAGTCGAACACTTCCATATATGCAAGGTGAATTTTGTATATGCACATTACAAAATTGGTCGAATTTTGTATATGCACATTACAAAATTGGTCGAATTTTGTATATGCGCATATACAATAGTGGTTAGCTTCCATATATGCACATGTATGGAAGTGCCTTGATTTTATATATGCACATATATGAAAGTGTCTGAATTTCGTATATGCACACATACATAATCCAACGCCCATATGTGTATATATACAAAAGTGTCCAACTTTTGTATATGCACATATACGGAAGCCAACCACTTACAAATATGCACATATACATAACTTCCCGACTTTCATATATGCCCATATAAGGAAGTTGACCGAATTTCGTATATGTGCATATACAAAAGTTGGCCACTTCCATATATATGCATACAAAGAAGTGGTTATCTTCCATATATGTGCATATATAGAAATCGACCACTTTCGTATATGTGCATATATAGAAGGTGGCTTATGTATATGCATTGACTTACGAGTATGCAAATATATAGAAGCTTCCCACTTCCATATATCTGCATATATATTGGAAGCCGACCAATTTTGTATATGCACATATACAAAAGCCACCTTTCATATATGTGTATATATGGAAGACAACCACTTCCATATATATTGGAAGCCGACCAATATATATATGCACATATACAAAAGCCACCTTTCATATATGTGTATATATGGAAGACAACCACTTCCATATATGTGCATATACARAATATGACCACTTTCATATATGTGCATATACATAATCTTCCCACTTCCRTAAATGCACATATATGRAAGTTGGCCACTTCTATATATGTGCATATAMGAAAGTCAACCTCTTCCATATATGCACATATAYGAAAGTGACCATCTTCCGTATATGCACATATACGGAAGCCGACCCCTTCTCTATATGCACATATATGGAAGTTGACCCCTTCCATATATGCAGATATATGGAAGTGGTCGACCTCTGTATATGTGCCACATATACAAAATTTTACCACCTCCATATATGCGCATATATGGAAGTGGTCGGCTTACTTATATGCGCATATATGGAATCCGAAAACTTTTGTATATGTACATATAGGGAAGTGATCGAATTTGATCTCAGCGCATATACATAAACCAACAGACTTTCGTATATGTGTATATACGAAAGTCAAACACTTCCATATATTCACATATATAGAAGCCGACCACTTATTTATATGTGCATATATGGATGTGGCCGACTTTTGTATATGCACATATAGAGAAGTCGACCACTTTTGTATATGTTCATATATGGAAGGTGGATTCTGTATATGTGTCGACTTCTATATATGTGCATATATGGAAGCCGACCAATTTCATATATGTGCATAAACAAAAACCACCTTCCATATATGCACATATATGGAAGCCTACCACTACCATATATGTTCATATAAGGAAGTTGTCGTATTTCTTATATGTGCATATACGAGAGTCGACCACTTTCAAAAGTCGGTCAGTTCCATATATGTGCATATACAGAAGCCAACCAGTTTTGTATATGTTCATATACGAAACTGGTTGTCCTGTATATATACACATATAGGGAAGTGGTCAACTTCCTTTTATGTGCATTTATTGAACTCGACCACTTTTGTGTATGTGCATATATGGAAGCCTACTACTTCCATATATGCACATCTGTATATGTGCATATATGGAATCCACTTTTCATATGTGTGCATATATGAAAGTTGTTGGCTTCTGTATATGCGCACATAGGAAAGGTGGCTTCCATATATATTGACTTCTTTATATGCGCACATACGAAAGTCGGCCATTTTCGTATATATGCATATACCAAATCCCATATATGGAAGTCAAACACTTCTGTATATGCGCATAAATGGAAGTGGTTGGCTTTAGTATATGCGCATATACATTAGTGGTCAAATTCCCTATATTCACACATATGGAAGTCGACCCCTTCCGTATAAGCGTGTATACCAAATTCGACCACTTATATATACTTGCATATACAAAAGTGGCCAGATTTTGTATATGCACATATATCGAAGCTAACCACTACCAAATATGCACATATATAAAAGTGGTCGACTTACATATATCTGCATATATGAAAGGTGGTTTCAATATATGAGCATATACAAAAGTGGTTTCCTTCCATATATTCCATATATTAGTATATACAAAAGTCATAACATATATGAATGTGGCCAACTTTCATATATGCGCATATACAAAAGTGGCATATATGAAAGTGGCACATATATGGAAGTAGAATATGAAAATAGACGAAAGTGGCATATGCACATATACTGAAGTGTTCAGATTTCATATATTTGCATATACGGATGTGGTCGACTTCCGTTTATAAACATATACTAAAATTGGTCTATTTATGTATATGTGCATATAAGAAAGAATGCCACTTTCATATATGTGCATATATGGAAATGGTTGACTTCCATATATGGAAGCTAGCCACTTCCATATCTGCACATATATGCAAGTGGTTTACTTTCGTATATGTGCTTATACAGAAGTGGCCAACTTCTGTATATATGCATATATGGATGTGTCCAAATTCCATATATGCATGTGTATGGAACTGGTCGGTTTCCATATATGTGCATATACTTAAGTCAACGCATATATGAAATCCACTTTTCATATACGCGCATATATAGAAGTGGTTGACTTCCATATATGCGCATATATGGAAGCTGACCACTTCCATATATGCACATATATGCAAGTGGTCGAATTTCATATATGTGCATATAGGGAAGTGGTCGATTTTTGCATATGCGTATGTATATATGGAAGTAGATCGACTTCTATATATGCACATATACAAAAATATTCCACATCCATATAAGCACATATACTCAAGTGGAAAAATTCCATATATGCACATATACAGAGTGGCCAAATTTCGTATATGCACATTTATGGAAGTGGTTGGCTTCCATATATGCATATTTATGAAAGTTGGCTACTGTGTATGCGCATATATGGAAGTGGTCAAATTCCGCATATGCAGATATATAGAAGTAGCTAGCTTCCATATATATTCATATATTAAAGTTGACACATATAGGGAAGCCACCTTTCATATATGTGCATATAAGAAAGTGGTCGACTTGTTTATATGGACATACAAGAAATTTGACCACTTTCATATATGTGCATATACGAAATCCATCCATGTCCATATATGCACATATATGGAAGACAAACCCTTTTGTATATGCACATATATGGAAGTCAATGAATTCCATATATGTGTGTATACGAAAGTGGAAGACTTCCGTATATGCGGATATACATATGCCGCCCACTTCCATATATGCACATATATGAAAGTGTCCAACTTTCTCATATGAGCATATATGGAATCCAACCAACTTCCGTATATGTGCATATACAAAAGTTGTCCACTTTTGTATATGTGCATATATGAAAGTCTTCCACTTTTGTATAAGGGCATATGCCACTTCTGTATATGTGCATATTCCACTTTAGTATATTCTGCTTTTGTATATATGCATATTCCACTTCAATATATGCCATTTCCATATATTCCCATATTCCACTTCTGTATATGCCAGTTTCGTATATGTGTCACTTTCGTGAATGCCACTTATGTATATGTGCATATACAGAAGCTAATAACTTCTGTATATGCACCGATGGCCTTTAATACGCATATACAAAAGCTGACCACTTCCATATATGTGCATATATGAAAGTCAACCAATTTCTCATATGAGCATATACAAAATCCACCTTTCATATATGCGCATATACAGAAGCTGACCACTTTTGTATATGTGCATATAGGAATCCGACCACCTTCATATATGGACATCTACAGAAGCTGACCACTTCCATATATACGCATATATGAAAGTCGACCACTTTCATATATGTGCATATATGGAAGCGTTTGACTTCTGTATATACGCATATACAGAAGGAACCCTCAGTATATGCATGTATACGAAAGCCGCCCACATTTGTGTATGTGCATATACAAAAGTGGTTGGATTATGTATATGCGCATATACGGAAGTGACCAACTTCCATATATGCACATATATGAAAGTCAAAAAACTTTTGTATATGCACATATACTAAAGTTGGGAACTTCCATATATGGGCATACATGAAAGTTGACCATTTTCATATATGCACATATACGAAAGTGGTGAGATTCCGTATATGAACATATATGAAAGTGGTCTACTTCTGTATATGCACATATATGGAAATTGGCCACTTCCATATATGAACATATACGAAAGTGGCCAGCTTATGTATATGTGCATATATGGAAGCCAACTTTCATAAATTTTCATATATGGAAGCCGACCACTTTCTTATATGCAAATATATGAAAGGTGGCTTCGATATATGCTCATGTATATAAGTGGTCGGATTCTGTATATGAAAATATAAAAAAGTGGTTAGCTTCCACATATGTGCATATACAGAAGCTAACCACTTCCCTATATGCACATATATGGAAGCCAAATACTTCTATATATGCATATATAAGAAACTCAACCACTTTAGTATATGTGCATATACAAAAGGTGTCAACTTCCACATATGCACATATATGGAAGTTGACCGCTTCCATATATGCGTATATACGTAAGCCAACCACTTTTGTATATGCGCATATGCAGAATTCGATCGAATTTTGTATATGTGCATATATAGAAGTGGTCGACTTCCATATATGTGCATATATAAAAGTGGTTAGATTCCATATATTCACATATACAAAAGTGGTCGGATTTTTTATATGCGGATATATGAAATATGGATTCTATATATGCGCATATACGTAAGTGGTCAACTTCTATATATTCACATATATGGAAGAAGTCGTTTTCCATATATGCACATATATGGAAGTCAATGTGTATAATTAATCCAACTTCCGTGTATGTCCATACCCGGAAGTGGTCGAGTTCCATATATGCCCATATATGGAAGTCAAACACTTCCATATATGTCATATACATAAGTGCCCGACTTCTATATATGCTCATATAGTGAAGCCGACCAATTCCATATATGCGCATATACAGAAGGCGACCACTTCCATATATCCACATATATGGAAGTGGCTGACTTTTATATATGCACATATATGGAAGAGACCAACTTTTCTATATGCGCATATACAAAAGTCGATCGACTTCCATATATACACATATACGAAAGTCGTCCACTTGCATATATGTGCATATACATAAATGGTCTTCTTTTGTATTTGCACATATACTGAAGAGGACCAATTTCATATATGTGCATATAAGAAATTGGTTGAATTTTGTATATGCACATATATAAAGGTGGTCGGATTCTATATATGCACATATAAGGAAGTGGTTGGATTCCATATATGCACATTTACAAATGGAGGCTTCGATATATGTGCATATACGGAAGTGGTATAGTTCCATATATGCAGATATATAGAAGTGGTTGGATTCCATATATGCACATATAAGGAATTCGATGCATATACAAAAACCACCTTTCATATATGCAAATATATGAAAGTGGTCGACTTTTGTATATGCATACATATGAAATCCAACCATTTCCATATATTTGCATATATGAATTCCAAGCACGCCCATATATGTGCATATATGGAAGCCGACCACTTCCATATATGCACATATACGAAAGTCAACCACTTCCATATATATGCATATATGGTAGTGGCCTACTTCTATATATGTGCATATAAGGATGTCGTCCACTTCCGTATATGCGCGTAAAAAAGTAGTCGGCTTCCTTATATGCACATACACAAGAGTCGACACATATAATTAATCCACCTTTTCTATATGTGCATACAAGGAAGTGGTTGGCTTCCATTTATGCACATATATGGAATTCAACCACTTCCTTATATGTCATATACAAAAGTTCCTGAATTCCGTATATGCTCATATACAGAAGTGGGCCACTTCTGTATATGTGCATATATGGAAACCAACCACTTCCATATATCCACATATATGGAAGTGGCCAACTTTTATATATGCACATATACATAAGTGGTTAACTTTCATATATGCATATTGTTATCACTCCAAGAAACTCTTTAGGGTTGTAGGCTAAAGATGCTTGGTAACTCAATAATATGGTAAATTTGGTATTCTTGGAACAATGGGATAACTCAATAGCTAATGAGAAAAACAACTTATCATGAATTTGAATAAGACAATGCTTTTAGAAATCAATGATCAGACAAAGTAATTGAAATAGGGTATGAAGAACACTAATCTAGATAACCAAGTACATTAACATGCAGGGTCATACAAGATAGTAAGGGATCATTTAATTCAAATTCATGAGCTAAATAAGAAGATGACAGTTCTTAAAAGCTGAGCTAAACTGAATCAAAGTACAGAGTAATGCAACACATGAAAAAATCTGACATTGATATCAAAAGAAGACTGTGATTCATATCAAGATAAGAGTCTAAGTACATGAGCCAAAATGTATCTAGGATTGAACCCCTTAGTTCCTCTCATATCTTCAGCTTTATAGCTCTACAATACAGTTTTCAGATCCTAGAAGAATGGATCAGATATGCTAAAGATAGAAAATCAAAACTAATTTACAAAAGATAAGGAATGATCCTCAAAATGAGGTCAATTCCACATTTCATGGTCTTCAGATGATGTAGAATCCCTGTGGAGTGCAGATAATCCTTCCAAGGTTGTTTGATGACTCTTAAGAAAGATGAAATTCGAATTTGCTAATTTTGAAAAAAAACCCTGATTTATTGCCTCCAAAATAGGTGTCAAAACCAACTTGAATACCTTTTCTAACCCTTTTACATAAAAAATGGATCTTAGATCTGACTCTATAATTCACCATCTATCCATTAAAAGAGTTTTCAAGAGATTCGGATTAGTAAAACTTTAATCTGGGCAAAATTACTCTTTCTCTAGCCATCTCAGGTTTCACCAGCTATTTCGCCTTAAGATTTGCTAGTTAGCTGGTGAAAGATCTGATTTTCATCAGCTAACTGTTTATAATTCTGCCTTTTGCGCTGGTGAAAGTTCTATTTTGGTCAAGAAGGAAACCTTTCATGATTAAATCAAATTTATTGTTTGCATTAACGATGTTGCAGCCCATACCATCGTTGGGAAATTGATGTTCTTGATCTTTGATTTTGGTAAGTCACTTGTCAGCAAAGCAGTGAGTTGGTTGATAGTGCTGCTATCTGATTTCTCGAAATCCCATGGGTAGAAAATGTGTATCAAGTGATAGAGGTTTCCTGGCAAAGTTGTTGAAAGTTCTTCTTCTTTTGGCAATTAAGTTCTAGGTCACATCCTAGTTCTTCTATTACCTTTGCATCTACATGTGCACGTTGAGTTGATACCCAAACTGGAAATATATCCTTTCTATGTGGTTGTGCTGCAGACATCTCTTTATCTCTTGCCCCCATGATTGCCAATGCAAAAGCACTTGAAGTGAAATATTGTCTTCTGAACTAACAACCCTTCTGTGAACTAAAGTCTGAGAAGCAACCACTGTCTAGTCTTCTACCTTTTTTTGTCCAATGTACATTCAGTTTTCCAAACGTCACCAAATCTGTCCACCCAGTGGAGTGCATCCACCACTGCATATATTTTCAACTTCACATGGTCATTGCTATCTAATTCAGCTTCTCTTTCATGAGATTATATAAGACACCTCTGGAAAGTTGATCCTATTTCAGTAGATGGCCTCCTAGCCTTTAAATGGTGAAATTCATGACAATCCAAATTTGTTTTACTTGGTGAGAAACTAGTGTTGTGTCTTGGAGATTCTGGCCTACTAGATTGAAACATGGCAGAGATCTTCTCATCTTTTACCAATTTTCCTTTTTCATTGCCATATGCTACACTGACTATTTATTTTGGGTCTTTAGATTTAAAATGAAGAGCACCTTGCTAAACCTTAGGAAATATAGATGAAAATATAGTTTGACAATCAGAGAAACAAGAAAACTCTCCCTTGAAGTTCGATGAATATCGTCATCATTGAACCTGTATTGGGATGTCATATCTCCAAAAAATTCCCTATCTCCTGTAACGCATTATATCTTGACTCTATAGAATTCCAAACCCTTCATTCATTCATTCAACTTGACTTGGCATCAGGAACTGGGAACAATCCTGTGCCTGCAACATTTCTAGGTAGAGCGAATCCTAGAAATTTCTGCAAATTAGATCTAATGCTCATCGAGCATAAGAAATAAAAAAAAGAAATTGCACAGTCCGTTGGGTTATCTCCAGTGATGCCACAATGGCTCATTTTCTATATGAAAGGAATCGGGATGAAGGACATCTTGGCTACAACTTTGACTTCGAATAAAGAATTCAACAAATTCTTGATTATCTTTATTGGAAAACCCCCAAGATATGAAACATGAAGTAGCAACAACATCATTAATATGAACTTGACAAATGTCCTTTCATTTCCAGTTAGTCTCTCTGAACTATTTGTATCTTTGTTTAGGTTCTTGGCTTCAAGATATTTGATAATCTTTAAGCTGTGGAGATGATTCTCGGGCCATCCAACAATACTGGTCATATCCATCTCCTGGATCCTAGAAAAAGGTGATTCCTTCGTTAGAGAAACCTGTTCATGTATTCTTCTTATGACTTGGCACTGGTTTGCCATCAGAGATACACATTTCGATATCTACAAACAACTGAATATCTCCTTTATCTGCTTGACGCATATGGATTTGACATATCAACATGTGACTTGACCTAATAGATGGTTTGAATCACTCAATTGACACTTGTGAGATTTGTATGTAAATACATGCATTTTCCTCCCATGACTCCTTACCATGACTCAAGCTGTTCCATGCTTGTATTTAGCCTTGACATGTGGGCTTAATTTAGGTTGAATTGGCTTGTAACTTGATCAAATGACTTTAGCTTTCTTTATGTGTCGACACATAACATGACTCATGGCTTGGATTATGGCTTGGATCGTGGATTGTGTGTCGACTTGTATGTTGAATTGTAACTGAATTATGGCATTGAGTTGAATGAAAACAATATGCAGACTTGGCGTTTTAGCTTGAGTTATAGATTTTTGGAAAATTTAGACTTAGGCGCTTTAAGGTACACACCATTTGTCATTTTATTTTAATAAAAATAACAATTACAAATCTAAGGTAGCATGAAAACTAGGACTTAGGAAATACTAACAATGTGTGTTGTGATATGAAAGTCAAGGACAGAGTCACAAAGTTTTGGAGCAATGATGATCGATGAGAACTGATAAAGAAACTAGAATTTTAAAATACTAACCGAAGGTGAAAAAGCTAAATGAGTGAACTAGGAATTTTTCTGAGATAAAAAAGCTCTCAAAATACCAGTGCGTTTTTGATTGCTAACAACTGGCTCCAAATGGGATGGAGACCTCCCTGCGAGGTTTCCAAGAACCTAGTAGTTCTAGTCGCCTTATCTGTTGGGCTATGGAGTCATCTGGCCTGAGAAACTTATCTTTGGACAACCTGTAGCCTAATGTGCTTATTCAACCAATAACTCAAAACAATCTAAGTGATCATATGAAGAGATTATTCTTTTATCTATCCCTACTGCTAACCAAATCTAAAATTTGGTCAGGTAAACACAGATTTCCATAATAGCCATTTGAGCAGCTTCAAAACCGTGATGACTTTATCTCTATCACTGCTTAATAGAAAATAACTGAAACATACCAACAATAGTAAATAAGCTTTCAGAAAGTCATACTCACCCGTGGAAATTGATGAATGAATGAAATCTAGAACTTTAATAGGGTTTGAAATAAGTAATTCTATCAAATCGGCCACCGGGTGTCTAAAATCAAGATCAAAATCATTATGATTCATGAAAAATGACTGCCCTTCCATGACTGGTTCTCTGTTTGTAGATAGATGTCTTCCTTGGAAGTCTTCTTGCTATCCCAACTGAGAACTGAAATCCTGTTGCTTGTTGTCTTCACTGATATCAATACTAAATGTGGACTTTTCTTCCTCTGTCAAATGAAAATACAAACTCAATTGCTGATCGGAAACTTTATGTTCTTCACCTTCCTCCTTATATCTGCTAAAAACTGCCTTGGTTTGCAAATCAGAAAGTTGATGACTACCTTTAGAATCTACTGTAGATCTGAGACCATCACTTGCTAATGTGTCAATCTGATAATCATCTTTGAGGTTTTCAAAGTGGATAATCGGATATTCATCACAACCATCTTTAAAAGATGCATTTAATACAATGTTAAAAGCATCACAATGGTTGTCATAATGTGAATCATCAATCTCTTAATAATGAAGAGTATTCTCGATAGCAGCGTACTCTTCATTAACATCTGAGTATTTAGTCAATAAATGAAATTCATGACAACATTCAGGATAGAGAAGATCATCTGGAAAATGGTCTTTACAAAACACATGAAAAGAAACATGAAAATCTCCCAAATATTTGATACTGGCATAAGGCAGAGACCGGTACCAATCATGAGCAATTCCCTCTAATGAGAAATAGAAGAGCCGGATCTGAACATCCTCATGCACAACTTGCAAGCGATGCATGTAATCATGAAAGTCCAACAAATGTTTAGCTGGCACTTCCCATTCTTCTCCTTGAAATCTGGGAAGACTATTTTCCCATTCATCTCTACTAGGCACTGGAATAGGGAAACCAATAATTTTTGAAAAATCACAGAACGCATATTTCTTAGCAAAGCTCTGGTTCATGTCATACCGGTGGAGTCACCAACAGATTTATGAACAAGGGGGTCACCACTAAATTCGTCCTTCATGGAGTTGCCAGATAGATGATTACAACCAATTGATGTCCAGGCTTTGTCTATCATCAAAGCTGGATCTAATGTCATATCCTAGGGAAGTTGAGCTTCAATCTCCTCTCCTCAGAAACGACGCCAATTTGTTATCACTCCAAGAAACTCTTTAGGGTTGTAGGCTAAAGATGCTTGGTAACTCAAGAATATGGTAAATTTGGTATGCTAAGAACAATGGGATAACTCAATAGCTAATGAGAAAAATAACTTATCATGAATTCGAATAAGACAGTGCTTTTAGAAATTAATGATCAGACAGAGTAATTGAAATAGGGTATGAAGAACACTAATCTAGATAACCAAGTACATTAACATGAAGGGTCATACAAGATAGTAATGGATCCTTTAATTCAAATTCATGAGCTAAATAAGAAGATGACAATTCTTAAAAGTTGACCTAAACTGAATCAAAGTACAGAGTAATGAAACACATGGACAAATCTAACATTGATAGCAAAAGAAGACTGTGATTCATATCAAGATAAGAGTCTAAGTACATGAGCCAAAATATATCCAGGATTGAACCCCTTAGTTCCTCTCATATCTTCAACTTTATAGCTCTACAATACAATTTTTAGATCCTAAAAGAATGGATTAGATATGCTAAAGATAGAAATTAAAAAATGGTTTACAAAAGATAAGGAATGATCCTCAAAATGAGGTCAATTCCACATTTCATGGTCTTCAGATGATGTAGAATCCCTGTGCAGTGTAGATAAGCCTTCCAAGGCTGTTTGATGACTATTAAGAAAGATGAAATTAGAATTTGCTAATTTTGGAAAAAAACCCTGATTTGTTGCCTCCAAAATAGGTGTCAAAACCAACTTGAATACCTTTTCTAACCCTTTTACATAAAAAGTGGATCTTATATCTGACTCTATAATTCAAAATCTATCCATTAAAAGAGTTTTCAAGAGATTTGGATTAGTAAAACTTCGATCTGGGCAAAATTACTCTTTCTCTGGCCATCTTAGGTTTCACCAACTATTTCGCCTTAAGATTTGCTAGTTAGCTGGTGAAAGATCTTCTTTTCATCAACTAACTATTTATAATTCTGCCTTCTGCGCTGGTGAAAGTTCTATTTTGGTCAAGAAGGAAACCTTTCATGATCAAATCAAATTTATTATTTGCATTAACGATGCTGCAACCCATACCATCATTGGGAATTTGATGTTCTTGATCTTTGATTCTGGTAAGTCACTTGTCAGCAAAGCAGTGAGTTGCCTGATAGTGTTGCTATCTGATTTCTGGAAATCCCATGGGTAGAAAATGTGTATCAAGTGATAGAGGTTTCCTGGAAAAGTTGTTGAAAGTGCTTCTTCTTTTGGCAGTTAAGTTCTAGGTCACATCATATTTCTTCTATTACCTTTGCATCTACATGTGCACACTGAGTTGATACCCAAACTAGAAATATATCATTTCTATGTGGTTGTGCTGCAGACATCTCTTTAGCTCTTGCCCCCATGATTGCCAATGCAGAAGCACTTGAAGTGAAATATTGTCTTCTAAACTAGCAACCCTTCTGTGAACTAAAGTCTAAGAAGAAACCACTGTCTAGTCTTCTACCTTATTTTTTCCAATGTACATTTAGTTTTCCAACCGTCACCAAATCTGTCCACCCAGTGGAGTGCATCCACCGCTACAGAAATTTTCAACTTCAAATGGTCATTGCAATCTAATTCAGCTTCTCTTTCATGAAATGATATAAGACACCTCTTGAAAGTTGATCATGTTTCAACAGATGGCCTCCTAGACTTTAAATGGTGAAATTCATGATAGTCCAAATTTGTTTTACTTGGTGAGAAACTAGTGTTGTGTCTTGGATATTCTGGCCTACTAGATTGAAACATGGCAGAGATCTTCTCATCTTTTACCAATTTTCCTTTTTCATTGCCATCTGCTACATTGACTATTTCTTTTGGGTCTTTAGATGTAAAATGAAGAGCACCTGGCTAAACCTTAGGAAATACATATGAAAAGGCAGTTTGACAATCAGAGAAACGAGAAAACGCTCCCCTGAAGTTCGATGAATAACATCATCATTGAACCTATATTGGGATGTCATACCTCCAACAAATTCCCTATCTCCTGTAACGCATCATCTCTCGACTCTACAGAATTCCAAACCCTTCATTCATTCATTCAACTTGACTTGGCATCAGGAACTGGGAACAATCCTGCACCTGCAGCATCTCTAGGCAGAGCGAATCCTAGAAATTTCTGCAAATTAGATCTAATGCTCATCAAGCATAAGAAATAGAAGAAAGAAATCGCACAGTCCATTGGGTTATCTCCAGTGAGGCCATAGTGGCTCATTTTCTGTATGAAAGGAATCAGGCTGAAGGACATCTTGGCTACAGCTTTGCCTTCGGATAAAGAATTCAACAAATTCTTGATTATCTTTATTGGAAAACCCCTAAGATGTGAAGCATGAAGTAGCAACAACATCATTAATATGAACTTAACAAACATCCTCTCATTTCCAGTTAGTCTCTTTGAACTGTTTGTATCTTTCTTTGGGTTCTTGGCTTCAAGATATTTGATAATCTTTAAGCTGTGGATATGATTCTCGGTCCATCCAACAATACAGGTCATATCCATCTCCCAGATCCTAGAAAAAGGCGATTCCTTCATTAGAGAAACCTGTTCATGTATTCTTCTTTTGACTTGGCACTGGTCTGCCATCAAAGATACACCTTTCAATATCTACAAACAATTGAATATCTCCTTTATCTACTCGGCGTGTATGGCTTTGACATATCAACATGTGACTTGACCTAACAGATGGTTTGATTCACTCAATCGATACTTGTGAGATTTGCATGTAAATACATGCATTTTCCTCCCATGACTCCTTACCATGACTCGAGTTGTTCAATGCTTATATTTATCCTTGACATGTGGGCTTAATTTAGGTTGACTTGGCTTGTAACTTGATCAAATGACTTTATCTTTCTTTATGTGTCGACACATAACATGACTCATGGCTTGGAACATGGCTTGGCTCGTGGATTGTGTGTCGACTTGTAACTGAATTATGGCATTGAGATGAACACACACAATATGCAGACTTGGCGTTTTATCTTGAGTTATGGCTTTTTGGAAACTTTAGACTTAGGCGCTTTAAGGTACACACCATTTGTCATTTTATTTTAATAAAAATAACAATTACAAATCTAAGGTAGCATGAAAACTAGGACTTAGGCAATACTAACAATGTGTGTTGTGATATGAAAGTCAAGGACAGAGTCACAAAGGTTTGGAGCAGTGATGATCAATGAGAACTAATAAAGAAACCAGAATTTTAAAATACTAACTGAAGGTTAAAAAGCTAAATGAGTGAACTAGGGATTTTTCTGAGATAAAAATGCTCTCAAAATACCAGTGCGTTTTTTTATCGCTAACACATATATATGAAAGTCGGTTGGATTCCATATATGAAAGTCATCTACTTTTGTATATGTGCATATACAAAAGTGGTCGGATTTTGTATATGTGCATATACAAAAGGCGACCACTTTCATATATGTACATATACGAAACTGACCAAATTTCATATATGCACATATATGGAGGTGGTCAGATTCTATATATGCACATAAACATAAGTGGTTTGATTCCATAAATATGCATTTATGAAAGGTGACTTCCATATATGCATATATATGAGAGTGGTCAACTTTAGTATGTGTAGATATACGAGAGTGGTCAACTTCCGTATATGTGCATATACAAAATTCAATGCCTATATGGGAGCCACCTTCCATATATGTGCATATATGAAACTAGTCGACTTTTGTATATGCACATATAAGAAAGCCTACCACTTCCATATATTTTCATATACATAATCCATCCACGTCCATATATGCACATATATGGAAGCCATCCACTTTCATATATGCGCATATACAACAGTCTACCACTTCCCTATATGTGCATATATGGAAGTGGTCAACTTCCATATATGTGCATTTACGTATGTCATCCACTTTTGTATATGCACATATATAGAAGTGGTTGACTTTCATATATGAAAATATACAAAAGTTGACTTCCTTCTGTATATGCACATATACGAAAGTTGGCCACTTTCGTATATGCACATATACAAAAGTCGACCACTTCTGTATAAGAGCACATGCCACTTCTGTAAATGCACATATTCCACTTTTGTATATGAACCACTTACATGTGCATATACGTAAGTCAACCAATTATGTATGCATTTATACTGAAGTGGTCAGCTTCTGTATGTGCACATATATGGAAGTGGTCATCTTCTGTATATGTGCATATATGGAAGGTGGATTTTGTATATGAAGAAGTGGCCAACTTTCATATTTGTGCACATATATAGAAGCCAACCACTTTCATATATGTGCATACATAGAAGTGGTTAGATTCAATATATGCGCATATATGGAAGTGGCCAGATCCCCTATATGCGCATATACGAAATTCGGTCGACTTCCGTATATACGCATATATGAAAGTTGACAACTTCTGTATATGTGCATATATAGAAGTCGAACTCTTTTGTATATGCGCATATACATAAGTGGTCAACTTCGGTATATGAAAATATATGAAAGTGACCAACTTTCATATATGCAAATATGAAAAAGTGGCCTCTCTTCCATATATGTGCATATATTGATTCCACCATTTGATATATGCACATATACATAAGTCAAACACTTTTGTATATGTGCATATATCAAAGGTGGCTTCTGTATATGTGCATATACACAAGATGACCAATTCCCTATATATGTACATATACGAAAGATGGCCACTTCTGTATATGCACATATATGAAACTCGACCACTTCCATATATGTGCATATACAAAAGTTGTCAGCTTCCATAAACGCGCATATACAGAAGTCGGTGAATTCTCATATGTGTATATATGGAAGGTGGTTTTCGTATATGTGCATATATGGAAGTTGATGCAGGAGAATCACTGTTGTCATTCAATAAGACATGGTGGAATATGACTCAACATCCAATGCAACACACTTTAACTGGTTTGGATTCCAAGGAGGGCACATCACTTTAATATTGAAAACTTTGTAATTAAGATCCCATGAGATCTTGAAGCTAGAGCCATTGTATGTGCTCCAGGAGATTGTAATTTCTCTTAATGCATGTAGTATTGTACATATTTTGAGCGTCGACTTATATTTGGATTGTAATTATTCATTTATTGTAATAAGCTTAGTGGTATGATGCTTTTAATTATGATATGAAAGAACTAGAATAATTTGGAGGGAAGGCTCGAGAAGACCCTTCATGTATAAATACATGTAATCTATGCCCAAAAGAGGCAGATGGAAAGATAAGTTGAAAGTTGTTGAAGGCTATTGAAATCCTTGTAAATATTTGCTGAAGGAAAATAGAAGCTGAGAATTGCTTTCAATTTCTAAGATTGCTTATCTTTGAGTAACTGGGTAAGTGTTATGTTATTTTATCTTTATTTTTGTGTGTGTGCATCTAAATGGTTGGTTTAATGAATCATTAATGTTATTATAATTTTCAATTATTTCTCTTCCGAGAAACCGAGTGCAAGAGTGCATATTGAAAACACAAGGCGTGCAAAGGCCGAACAATTATTAGGTTCAGAAGCTCAGAAGATACAATGTAATTTTACATAGAGTGAGCACAAAGAGTGCACCTACAATCACAGTAGTGTAAAATATCAAAGGGGAAACTAGTGCAAGGAATGCATAGTTACCACACAAGGAGTGTGGAGGATGAACCATTACAGGTTTAAAATCTTAGGAGAGATAGTGTAAGTTTACACAGATCGAGCACAAGGAGTGTGCCTATATTCACAGGAGTATAAAATCTCTGAGGGGAGACTAGTGCAAAGAGTGCACAAAGTAGATAGTTCATTAAGTGTTGATAAATCTCAGAGGAGAGATAGTGCAAGGAGTGGGTAGGTGACTTTTTAAAGTCCCAAGCTCAGAGAAGAGATAGCGCAAGGAGTGCATAGGTGACTTGTTTTAAGTACCAATCTCAAGAGGGAAGCGCAAAGTGTGTGCCAAGGTTTGAGTCCTTTAAGTGAAAACGCTCAAGGAGGGATAATGAGAGTAAATACTCAAGAGGAGGAATCCATTTTGATTTTAATATCGAGTGTATGAGATCTGTTTGGGAGATAAAAAAATCCCTCACAATCGTTGGATGAAGGAGAAAGAGAAAGGTCGTTAAAACCCCAAGTCCTTTAGAATTTTCTCCTCCAACAGTTTTAAGTTTTTGTTGTAAGTGAGGAAAAATCCCTAAATCTCCGAAGTCCTGGAGTGAATCTACACCATATATCACTGGGAGAGTGTGAGCCATTAGATCCCTGAGTGGTTCGACGATTCAACACTCTGGGAGAATTTGGTTGTTGTTGTGTGGAGTAGATAATTCCCTGAAGTCCCAAAGTCTGAAGTAAATCCTGACCATTCATTGTTGGTTACACGTGGACTGTAAATTTCTAAGTGTTTGGAATTCGACTATTCGAAAGGTTGTGGGTGAAATTGTCTTTGGTACAGAATGATGCATCCCCCCATCCCCTCCTGGGGGTTCTATGACCTCCTGGTCAAGGATCATTAAAAAAAGTGAGCTGGATTGGATCTTTGGGCCCTCTGCAAATACTATACACATGTCCCCCTTATCTCCTTAGGCCTGGGTCCTTATGCAACCTATGGGCCCTCCCCTTAACACTCTTGACAATTTCAAACTAGTGGGTGCTAGCTCCTTCCACTAGGCCCCCTCTCCTCATGCGACCTCAGGCTATGACCTGGGGCTAATCCCTAAAGGTGCTTCGGGTCTTAGGCTCCGACCATTACCACAACAACTAACTTCTTTTCCCCCGAACTCTGAACCGAAGAACAAAACTGGCGCGGGGATTTACGGTCCCCGCCAATTCCTTAAATCAACGACCCTGATCTATTTTAACTTCAGTAGATTCTCACTTTTAATCTCTTCGAAGTTCACAATCTATGAAAGGGCCAATCTGATGACACATATCCTCCCTTATTCTATGATCATGATGAACTCTAGCCCTTTTCCCTTCGGAAGTTCTCCAACCTCGTTCACCTACTTTCTCCAGGAGTGTTAAACCTCCAGACTTTCAGATCTCTCACCACATGTCCTTCGCAATGGATGGTTGCGATTTACTCTACTCTTCAGAGCTTCGATGATCTTGCTCTCTCCTTGTCTGCAAGCTCCTGGAGTGCTTCTGCTCCGGAGTCTCAGATCTGTAGCTACTTGTCTCTCTAGACAACAAACAATACCTATCTTCTTCGGGACTTCGATATTTCACAAGTCTGCTCTCCTAGGCACTTTCAAAAGGCTTAAGACCAGTGCATTTTACCTATATCTAATGCTTGTTTCCCTTCATTCCCAAATCCAATGATTGGGATATGTTCTCCTCCTTCGCGTGCTCCTTTTGTCTGGATGTAGAATTTGACAACCCAGATCTCCTCCTGCAGTTGATCTGGTGGTTGTTATTGCTCTCCCCCCTGAGATTCTTCTTCTCCCAAATTTGGGAAAAGTTGTAAGTGTCAAAGTTTGCCACCTTTGATATTTCCCCTGTGAGCCCGAGTGCTGGGTCTCAACTTGTGCTCTCCCTCCTAAGCTTTTGTAAATTCGAAATACTTTACCACCGACACACTCCTTGTGCTTTCCTGTCTGAAATCCTTGGACCTCTTTGACCTTGATATTATTGTTGGCCCAATGCATGCCTTACATGGGTCTTCCTCCTAATCTTGGACTCGAAATAAGTTCACCCATGCACACTCTTTGCACTGTCTACACAACTTGAACCTGTAAGGGTCTTTGGAATTTGTGCACCTTGTAGAGTCTCTGTGCACACTTTCACTATCTCCCACAGTCTGAGACTTGGAAAATTATTATCCTTCTGTACTCTTTGCAATGACTCTTTGTGCAATGGAACTATTCCCCATGAACTTAATATTGCTCGAATATCTAAGGGTCTTTGTCCTTAACTCCTTCAAATAATTTCTTGTTCCCTCTTGACACTTAACACTCGTCCTCTTGAGCTTATTGAACTTGAAACAAGTCCCCTTCTGTGCATTCCTTGCACTTTTGATTGGCCTTCAAATGACCATCTCTCAACACTGCATCTAAGTGTTGGCCTAATGCACTCCTTGCATAGGTCTTCCTCCTGAATCCTGAATTCTTTCAGGTTCACTGATGAACTCTTTGCATCTGCTCAATGCACACTTGCTGAGCTTTTCCCTCCAGAGTGTTCAACAACCCTGATTCCTTCAACTTCCCCAACATGTCATAATGTTTTGGTCCTATGCAGTCCTTGCACTTTCTCGAAGCACTCCTTGTTGAGATTACAGCGTGTTCAGTAACTCTGTGGTGTCTCCTCCTTGACACCCTTTTATCTGAACTCGAGATAGAGTTCCTCCTACGCACACTTGTAGCTGCTCAATACCCTCCTGGAAGAGCTCTTAGAATATTCAACAATTTTACCTTCTGTGCCTCCTCTGCACAACCTCTCCTCCAAGGTGTTCAATAACCTTGAGGATCTTCCCAAGTCTGTGAATTATCCTAGTGTTCCCTCCTGGCACATTCTTCTATGACTTGAAAGAGTTCAGATACGAACCCCTTGCGTTGGATCACAGAGTTTCCAATGCTCTGTCATGCACTCCTTGCACTTAGCCTAAAGAACCGAGAGAAACTCAACAAATCCCAAACAGATAGTGAATTCTATATCAACCATGTAGATGGAACCTACTCATAAATATACAACATACATGCATAAACATACACAAAAAACATTCATAAAACACATGAATACACAAAAAAATAATAGGCAGGAAAAAATGTTGTCCTTTTGTATTAATATGAACGTCTTTTTACAATGGGTGTAGGCTTGGACTGCAACTGAGTCTTGACTCTCAACTCTCCTCGGATTACAATGAATTTTCATCCACCTTCAACAACAACCCCTACTAGGCATACGTTACAAATACTTTATACAAGAGGGGCTTGACAAGCTTCCCCTCTAAGCTACACTAGTGACATCCTATCACAATTAAAACGCCTATCTACTGAGGCAGATTACAATGAATGAAAAATTTACTTCAAATCAGATATAGATCATCCTACAGTCATCCATTACAGGCAACTTCAACTACTGCCTATACATAGGCATCAAATCGACTCTTCTAGCCTGCCAACATTAAATTTCTTTAATTACATTTAAAATTTTAAAATTGAGGGAAAAATGAGAAGGTTGGAACCTCTCCCCTCCTTGAATGTGCATGGATGTGGTAAATAGCTGGCGCACTACTGGGGTGGAGCGTTAGTACCGCATCATGCTGCACTGCTGGGAAAATCATGAGCTCCTTCTCATGGCTCCCTCTGCTTCGCTGTTGAAATCCCCCTGGATTCCAAACTCTTCTTTGGAGCTGTCCTCTTGCTCCTCTGATGTGCTGTTACCGCTTTTGCTTCCCTACTGCTATTGCAGGTTCTCCTCTGTTCAACTTCTCCTTACTGAAAACTTCTTGTGCTGACTTCAACATCAACTCTCTGATCTCCTCTATCTCTGTTTCCATCTTGTCCACTAGCTGTATTCTATCATGAAGAATGGATTGCTGCACTTCCTCCTTGTCAATGGGTAGATCAACCTGATCTCCCCTGTTGTTTTATTCTTCCGTGGCCTTGATTTTCCACTTCCCTGCAGATTCATATTCCACAGCCTCCTTAGCATACTTTTGTCCAACCACCTCCTTTGACAACTCAACTTCTGCCAGTTCCTCTGCTGGTGCACTCCCAACTTCTTCCAATTGTTCCCTAGACTAGTATGCTTCTTCATCTGCTTCCAAATTAGCATGTTGGATGTGCTGACTTTTCACTATCACCCTCCTCTCCAGGGCTTCGAGTTATTCACACAGATAAAAAAAATACATGTTGTCTACTTCCTATTCTACTGCAATCTCCAGTGCTGCAGTCATCTCCTGTTCAGCTTCCTGTCTGAAAATTTTGAGTGATTCTTCTGAATGATCTTCTTCCTCTCTCATCTATTGGGAAAATTTTAATGTCTTCTCATTCTCCTCTTCTATGAAAGTCATTGTTGGCTGTCTCTCCTCTGCTGCATCTACAACACATTCTCTAGCCTCAACTAGGATGCTTGGAAGGAATATCTGGATTCCCCCAATGATTACAATTCTCCTTTGATCCTCCTCCTCTTTGATGGAAGTATTTAACTTCTCATCATGTTCATTCACATGTTCTACAACCCCACATGAATATTCATATGAATGAGGCCTTTCCTTTGCCTCCCTTTCATCTGTCAGCATTCCTTGCTAATTTGAACTCTCAATTGAGTTCCTCTCTTCTCCCTTTCCCACCCGATAATTTGAGATTTATCCTCTGCCCTCCTAGTAGTCTATGAGATCATCTGATATCATCTCATTTTCCACCTGGAAATTTGAATTTTTATCACTGCCCTCCTCACAGTTCATGAGATCCTTGCTTGACCTCCTCTCCTCATCAATGATGTTTTCTTCTACTTCTGGTTAACAAATGTAAACCACTCTCTCCTCTATGTCACTGAGGTTTTTGAATTCCCTCATCCACCTCCTCAATATTTGTTGCTTCCTTCTGGCCAACAACTGTTTAACATGCCACCTTACTTTCTCCTTCAGAGGCCATTCGTACCTCCAGCGTACTTGTGATTCTTGCTACATATTCAATGCTAGCCTCTCTATTTCTACTCAGATTTATCTGAGCTATTTATCCATCTCTTCCTTTATTTTCTTCTGATGGTCCTTGTCTCGACCTTGCCTATGGCCTTCAGTAGACATTTTCTTTTTGTCTTCAACCCGTCTGGCTATCTATTGAATGCTACACACTTGCAATCAATCACACATAGAGCATAAATACTCTATATCCTCTTTCATCTACTGTCTATAGATGGAGTTTAGCTTCTGATACCATTTGATGTTATCATACTATATCCTCTTTTCACCTCTTTCCTACAGAAATCAATTCCATGGCTCTGATTTCCACTTGATGCTATCATACAAAACCTTTTTTGATCTCTGATATCACTTGATGATATCAGGATACCTCTTCTTTCTCTTTTTCCTATTGTCTACAAGAAAATTGCAAATCTGATACCACTTGATGCAACCCCCCCTCCCCTCCTGGGGGTTCTACGACCTCTTGATCAAGGATTGTTCAAAATAGTGAGCTAGATTGGCTCTTTGGGCCCTATGCTGGTACCCAAAACCACTATACACATGCCCCCATTATCTCCTTAGGCATTGGTCCTTATGCAACCTGTGGGCCCTTCCCTTAACACTCTTGAAAATTTCAAACTAGTGGGATCTAGCTCCTTCCACTAGGCCCCCTTCCCTCATGCGATCTCGTGCTATGACATGTGGCTAAATCCTAAAGGAGATTTGACCCTTGGGCTCCGACCATTTCCACAATATATGATTTCTTTTCCCCTGAACTATGAACTGACGAACACAATTGGCGTGAGGATATACGGTCCCCTCCACTTCCTTAAATCAATGGCCCTGATCTATTTTAGCTTTGACTGATTAACCCTTGTAATATCTATGAACTTCACAATCTCTGGAAGGGCCAATCTGACGACACATGTCCTCCCTTATACTACGATTATGATGAAATTTGGACGTTCGCCCTTTGGGAGTTCTCCAACCTCGTTCACCTTCTTCTTCCAGGAGTGTTAAGCCTCTGGACTTTCAAATATCTCTCCACGTGTCCTTCGCAACAAACAATTATGATCTAATTCACTCTTTGGAGCTTCAGTGATCTTGCTCTCTCCTTGTCTACAAGCTCCCGGAGTGCTCCCACTCTGGAGTCTCAGATCTCTCGCCACTAGTCTCTCTAGATGATATACGGTTCCTATCTTCTTCAAGACTTCGATATTTTGCAAGTCCTCTCTTATAGGCACTTTCCAAAGGGTTAAGACCCATGCATTTTACCTAGATCCAATGCTTCTTGACCCTTCACGCTCAAATCAGATGGATGGGATCTTTTCTCCTCCTATGCATGCTCATTTTGTTTGGATGTATAATTTGATGACCTAGATCTCCTCCTGCAGCTAATCTAGCAGCTGTTGTTTCTCTCCCCCCTAAGCTTATTGTTCTCTCGAATTTGGGAAAAGTTGTAAGTGTCAAAGACTGTGACCTTCTAGATTTCCCCTGCGAGCTCGACTACTGGGTGTCGACTTGTGCTCTCCCTCCTGAGCTTTTGTAAATTCAAAATACTTTACTACCGACATGCTCCATGTGTTTTCCTTTTTGAAATCCTCATATCTCTTCTACCCTGATATAAGCATTGGCCCAATGCACGCCTTGCATGGGTCTTCCTCCTAAGCTTGGACTCAGAATAATTTCACCTGTGCGCACTCTTTGCGCTATCTACACAGCTTGAACCTGCAAGGGTCCTTATCCTCTATGCACCTCACATAGTCTTTGTGCACACTTTCACTATCTCCCACAGTACGAGAATTGGACTATTTTCAGGCTTTTGCACTCTTTGTAGTGACTCTGTGTGCAATGGCACTATTCCCCCTAAACTTAAGCTTGCTTGAATCTCTAAGGGTCTCAACCCTTAACTCCTTCTAATAATTTCTTGTTCCCTCCTGACACTTAACACTCGTTCTCTTGAGCTTCTTGAACTTGAAAAAAATTCCCCTCTATGCACTCCTTGCACTTTTTATTGTCCTTCAGACGACCGTCTCTCAACACTTCATCTAAGTGTTGGCCTAGTGCAATCCTTACACAAGTCTTCCTCCTGAATCCTGAATTCTTTCAAGTTCACTGATGCACTCTTTGCATCCACTCAATGCACACTTGCCGATCTTCTCCCTCCAGAGTGTTCAACAACCCAGGTTCCTTTAACTTTCCCAACACATCAGAATGTGTTGGTCATGTGCACTCCATGCACCTACCCGAAGAAATCCTTTATTATCTTACAAAGTTTTCAATAACTCTGTGGTGTCTCCTCCTTGACACCCTTTTCTTTGAACTCGAGACAGAGTTCCTCCTGCGCACACTTGCAACTTCTCAATGCCCTCCTAGCAGAGCTCTCAAAATATTCAACAATTATGCCTTCTGTGCCTCTTCTGCACAGTCTCTCCTCCAAGATGTTCAGTAACCTTGATGCTCCTCCTAAGTCTATGAATTATCCTACTGTGCCCTCCTGGCATGTTCTTCTCTGACTCAAAAGAGTTTAGATATGCACCCCTTGCGCTGGCTCACAAAGTTTCCAATGCTTTGTCATGGACTCCTTGCACTTAACCTAAAGAACCCATAACAAATCAACAACTCCCAAACAGATAGTGAATTCTATCTCAACCCCGCAGATGGAAACTATTCATAAATCTACAACATACATGCATAAACATACACAAATAACATTCATAAAACACATGAATATAGATAGGAAAAATGTTGTCCCTTTTTATTAATATGAATGTCTATTTACAATAGGTGTAGTCTCGGACTGCAACTAAGTCTCGGCTCTCAACTCTCCTCAAATTACAATGATTTTTCATCCACCTTCAACAACAACCCCTACTAGGCATAGGTTACAAATTCTTTATACAAGAGGGGATCAACACGCTTCCCCTCAAAGCTACACTAGTGACATCCTATCACAATTAAAACACCTATCTATTGAGGCAGATTACAATGAATGAAAGATCTAGTTCAAATCGAATCTAGATCATCCTACTTTCAACCATTAAAGGTGACTTCAACTACTACCTGTACAAAGGAATTCGCTCGACTCTTCCAGCACGACAACATTAAATTTCTTTAATTACATTTTAAATTTTAAAATTGAGGGGAAAATGAGAGGGATGGTGCCTCTCCCCTCCTTGAATGTGCGTAGATGTGATAAATAGATGGCACACTGCTAGGGTGGAGTGATGCTCCTACATCATGGAAATTTCCAAAGTCCCGAAGCTCAAAGTCAATCCTGACTATTCGTTGACTGGTAAACATGGACCGTAGATCTCCACCCTTCTCCAATTCTACATTTGAAAGTTTGGGAGTTTGGTGGTGATTAGGAGCAAGGAACTTCAAAGCTCAAAGTTCTAGAGTTGATCATAGCCATTGGTTGTAGGAGGAATGTGGACCATTGATCCCTGAACTCTTTGGGAGTTCTCTAGTTCGACTATTCTATAGAATTGGAGTGTTCTTTTGGTAAATATTCTGAAGCCCCAAATTTCCAGAGAGATAAAGTTATCGCTTTCCAAAATTTAAGCCCAAGGTTTTAGGCCCAAGGCCACGTGCATGACTTCGCTGGATTAAGAAGACCCTCGCAAACACAAATTTTCATGTAGTGAGAGAAGAAAATTTCTGTGGTAAGAGTTCTAAGGGTTCTGTGAGGAATTGAAAGCCACTTCGACTACTGTGTAATTCTATCCTAAACCAGAAGGCCATGTGAGCTTCCTAGGAGGGGGGTTTGCATCAAGTGGTATCAGAGCCTGAACACGATCTTTTTTTTATACCATTAAGTGGTATCAGAGAAGGAATACGTTTTTTGAGAAGAAATATTTAGAGCCATGCTTCCAAGGAGACACAGGGAGAGAACTGTAGTCAATGCAGCTATGGGGGAGGAAATGAGACAACTTCATGCAAGGATGGATGACATGGAAACAAAAAAAAGTAGAGAACTAGAGGTTGGTGATGTCAGTGAATATGAAAGTGAATATATGGAAGAAGAAGAAGTTGTAGGAGAACAAGAAGCATAGGAGTGATTGCTGAGAGTTGTTGTCAAGATGGGAACGAGAGCAAAGATGGAAGTCCCATTGTATGAAGGTAATTTGAATGTAGAATAATTTCTTAATTGGATGCGTGATTTAGACAAGTACTTTGACTATGAGGATATTGATGATGAGAAGAAAGTAAATCATGCATTGACCAGATTGAAGGGACATGCAACTTTATGGTGGGACGTGTTGCAAGATGACATAAGGAGAAAAGTTAAGTCCAAGATTAAGAGTTTTGATAGAATGGTAGCTAATATGAAGGATAAATTCATACCTAAGGATTATCAGTTGAATCTGTTAAGAATGTTGCATAATCTGAGACAAAAAGGTTTGTCGGTGAAGGAGTATACTAAATAATTTTATAAGTTGAATATAAGAGAAGGACACAAGGAGAATGATGAAGAGAAAGCTGCTAGGTATATTAATGGATTTAGTTATGTAATCCAATATGAGATTAGTGTGATAACAATGAG